>SKCR01052541.1:0-18049 GCA_019454045.1 Zanthoxylum bungeanum | reverse complement strand
CTAGCGGGCTAGGATCCCGTTAAATGTCACACAATCTTGACTTTGGCCAACAAATTGTATGATAATTAACTAGGTAGATCTCTAAGATCAATCAGATCCCATCCAATTCCTAGATCCAATAGGGGGACATCCAAATCCGAAAAATATATCTATATATGCCATATATCCAATGTATTACCTAACCTTTTTCCTCTGAATCAACTAAGCCTGGCTTTGGCACAACAAACTAGTGATCCCAGTTAAGCAGGACCCATTGACCATGTAAAGCTTCGTAATCAATTCGATGGACAATAAGTGGTATTGACTTTGGCCAACAAACCAACTTGGACAAGACACCGATATGGAACAAAGCTCTCGTGATTCAAGCACATCCTCGACGGACAAAGGCCTTGACTTTGGCCAACAACCAATGCCAGTCTTAGATCTTGAGTAAGAATCACTCAATGGAAGGAAAAACGCTTAATATTTTGTGAGGGTTTTCCGCGTGCAAATTGGCAACCAATTTATTATCCTTGTTAAGGTCTCATCATCATACACCCTTAAACATGCATTCTAAACACATAATAAGGCGCGTAAAATAAATAATAATGATATGCGGATGGATACTTAACACATTGATCCTAGATCAAATCTCTCGCTTTCATCTCTTCCGCTAGCACAAGTATTTACTTCTACCCGTTACACTACACTTCTAAAGAAACCTCATTTACATTGAGGTGAATAGGTGAGAAGAGAAATACAATGAAAATGAGGTAATAGGCTGGACACACGCAGGTCCAATTAATAAGTTCTAAATTTATTACAATAATTTCTAAAATTGCCCCACCCATCTAATATCCATCTGATATACATTATTCATGCATCGCAACCATGTATTCACACAAGCATGTTATCAATCAATCTAATCCAATTAATTAATAATCTGATCTTAATGATCATCCAATGTTCAAACAACGATTTGATTTTGCGCGAGTCAAACTCGTTTTGCGAATACGTACTCAAAGTACGAATTCTTGAATTAAATTAAACTACAACATTAAATCCAATTTATATGTATTTAATACTAATTCACTTATTAATTCCAAATTAAATACTACACTTTATTAACGAACCTTTAACGACTTGAATTCCAAATTTTAATCGTTACGGGTCTCAAAGCCCGATAACATCCAATGTTAATTTAATTAAAGTCCAATGAGCGTTTGATTAATTTCTTAAGGCATGGAATTTTGGTCAACTTGGGTCAAACCCAATAACCAAAGCCCAATCAAGGAATAACCCCATAAGCCTAGAAATCAATTTAGGCCCAATTAAAATTTTAAAGGTTCATTAGTCGCATTTGGACTTTATGGAAACGGTTTTGGGCCCCAATTGGATCCAACCAATTTGCATAAACCCATCTTGGTACAACCAAGCCCATTTAAGCCCAATAACAACTTTAAGCCCAATTTCCAAAATTAGCCCAATTAATTAAATCATAAAAATTCTAAATTTCATATTTAATTAACCTAAAGTGTATTACATAATTAATCAACCAAATTAACATTTCTAAAACATCACTTAGCCTAATTAATTATGCTTATCTACATCAATTAGTGTCCAACACAATTTGATAAAAAAACAAACCCATTTCATGCTACACAAGTGTAGGCAATGTGGGGTTTTAGTGTCCAATTCTGTTTCAATCCAATTGAATTACAAATCAACATTACCCAACATGATTCCAACTCATCCAATGATTAAAATAAAAAAATCACCAAGACATTAGGGTAGTAGTGTATTCGGCCAAGCCTCAACAAATTGGGGAAAATTGTTCCAAACCAATTTTCATGAAATTGATACAATCAAACTTCAATTCAACTACATTTAAGCATACTCAATCATCCAATTTCATCAAGTCATGCTCAAATACATTTTACCCAATTTTAACCCTAATATATTTTCATGCTCAACCTTGCTCATAGATATCATTGTTGGAATTGTCTAAGCATCCCAAGATCATATCAAGCAATGAAAATACAAAGTGAATACATTGAAGAAGTTGCGGAATACTTACATCGATCGGTTGAGGCGATACGGTGGACAAAAAAAACTTTTCTGCCCTCATTTGATGACTCGGCAGTGAGTAGTTTTTGATATTCCATTTTCGGCTTTGGTCCTCCTCCAAGCTCCAAGCTTTGGTTGATGGTAATTCCAAGCTCACAAGTGGGTTTCCCTATCACCTTAGGATGGCTCCTATGTGTTCTAGCACTTAGGAATTTTGCCACAAAATCCCATAGCTTCTCCATGGTTCTCGGTCCAACCAGAAAACAGAAGAAAGATGGCATGTTGGCCGAGAAAGAGAGGTTGGATGAAGTGTTATTTGTGTTTTGTATATCTAATACACAAAAAGAGAAAAGTGAAATACAAATTAAAAAATGTAAATGTCTTTCAAGCTTTCAAAAGCTTTCCAACAACTCTCATCCACTATTCACATCAATCAATCAATAAATTGACAAGTTGTCACATCACTCAAAGTGACTAATGATTTGATGCTTGAAGCGACTAGCGATTTGACGCTTGATGTGACTTATGTGCTGCACTCAAATTTGAAATGTGAATACGCTCGCAAACACTCTCGGGCTCGGGTTCGCTAATTCCAAATTAATGAATTTTCCGTTGTAACGTAATCAAATGATTATGCCTAGCGAAATCACTATTCACATCGCTAACGAATTAATTCTAAATTAACTCGTTCGCCCGAATTAAAATCTAATTTCAATTCCGCGTCGAAATCCAATTTCGTATAATATATCGAATATATTACTTTATTGATTAATTCCAAATTAATCGTTATCTATCTTTTAATAATATTTTATCCCAGATAAAATATCTCTGTAATTAATCCCGGATTAATTTTCTCTATGATCTAATTAATCCCAGATTAATTAAAGTGCGAGTCATACGTCATCGGTGAATCTTCGAGAAGCGACCAATGAGATCCCCAGATATGTTGGCAGTAAATTCGGTCGTCGGAATATCCGAACACGTAAGTACCTCATACTACGTTCTTACCGATTTACAAGACAAGTTTGACTTCTAGCAAATCGCCATGCCTACCCAATTCTCCAGAAATATCCTTACAGGAATATATGATCTATATCAGGCGTAGTATATGTAGTATGCGTATTTCGATCTAGTATCGGATGTCACGTGCAAGGCCCAAGGCTGGAAATGTGTCTGCCCCATACGAAGCACATATCGGATCTCTGGTAACTAGTCTCTATAATCGGATAATCATGACCTAGTCATAATATCCCGATAGCTGCAGCATATAAGAGAACGAGTTCCATATCCTACGTGATTATCATCTCCACTATTACTGGAGTGATACTTACATCTCGACATCACACCAATACACTACGATTCTCAATATACCCAGCAGTGGCGTACACAGAACCTGTTAAAGCCTTGGACGACCTAAAACCAAAGTATATTGATTGTCGCAAGTATTAGTGGTGCAAGTTTCAGGTTAAGACCAAATACACATACCCTGATTCGGACTTCCATAGACACATAGTAATACTACCAATGGAATTCCGAGGGGTCTATCCAGAGCAAAGCTATTTTTCGTACCATCGGTAAAACACAACCTCATACTACACTTGCATGAGTATCATATACCCAATATATGAGAACTATGCCGTTATGCCCTCAGAACGCGAACAAGTGTAATACTAGTCTATTCCGCATTATCGATGTCCAATCTCGATAATACTATGACTAGGGATATTTAATGTTTAAACCTTCGGGGATTGATATTGTCTCATTCATCTCAATCTAGGAACTAATCATATGGACCTACTATCATTTATATCTTGGGTGATCTAATCACAAATGATAAGAGAGCAATTTCCTTTGTCACATAGTTAATTTGTACAACAACTCCATGATCTGTACAAATTGTGACGCTATGGGACATAATTGTCCAACAGGAACAGTCTCCTAAGACACCTCAGGATGTTAAGGAAATGAGACGTATCCCATACGCCTCAGCAGTTGGTAGTCTCATGTATGCCATGTTATGCACGAGACCAGACATCTATTTTGCAGTGGGAGTAGTCAGTATGTTTCAGTCAAACCCAGGATTGGATCACTGGGTGGCTGTGAAACACATTCTCAAGTATCTTAAGAGAATGAGAGATTATATGCTTGTATATTCTAGTGAGGATATGATCCTTAGGGGATATACATACTCTGATTTTTAGACAGATGTTGATTCCAGGAAATCTACATCTGGATCAGTGTTCACCCTAGGTGGTGGGGCTATTGTATGGCGGAGTATAAAGCAATCTTGTATTGCTGACTCCACCATGGAGGCTGAATATGTAGCGGCTTGTGAAGCGCTAAGGAAGTAGTATGGTTCCATAAATTCTTGGGAGATCTGGAAGTTGTTCCAGATATGGATAGACCACTCACCCTCTATTGCGATAATAGTGGAGCAGTGGCAAACTCTAAAGAACCAAGAATCCACAAGAAAGGAAAGCATATAGAGAGGAAATATCTCATCTCATCGGGGAGATAATGCCGAAAGGAGATGTTACTGTCACAAAGATTGCATCCGCAGAGAACCTTGCTGATCCGTTTACAAAGACCTTACCGACTAAAGTTTTTGAAGGTCACCTAGATGGTCTAGGATTACGTGACATGTCCCATTTGCTCTAGTGCAAGTGGGAGATTGTTGGGATGTATGCCCTAGAGCTACATGTGATGTAAACGGTTTCATGTGTTTTGAAATAAAACGATGCATTATTCATTTATCAAATTGTTTGTTTATTTTTTTCGCATATTATATATCTTCATAAATACCGTAGATTACTTATGTACCTTCAGACTTAGTGTATGAGTGTCATACACCAGAGGATTTAAGTGTGAAGTTAGTAATCTTAAATAGTCCATAGAGAGCAAACAAAGCGGGTACTTTGTTTGTGCTTTATCTATAGCTGCGGTCCATTCTATATTTGTATGGCGATCTCAATCCGGATCGTCCATGTAGAGACATGAGAATGGAGGCACCTTGTATGATGTGATCATATAGGACTGGACCCAGATAGACATGACATTCTTATAATATCCATTAAGCAAAGAAAGTCATTTCAATCTACTTAATGGTCATATATGGATTGATCTTAATCCTGAGCGTACTACGAACTCCTGCATGGCAGGCTGTGTCCTTTGATTTACAAAGGTGAGGTTGGTGTAGCAGTCCCGACCAATAGCTACGTACTTTGGGGGCACAGTTTGTTTTGTAGCTGGGAACGTTTTACATAGACATGGAGTTCACTCCTTCTTGCGAGAAGTAGATGAGTATCTTTCTTAAGGTCTGATTCGGTACTTGAATGATTTGAGCGCTCAAGTCTTTCTATTATGAACAGAAAGATTAATATTCATAATAGTTATGAATAAATCGTTCATTAGAGAATCAATGGTACTTAAGGTAAAAATAATTAGAGGGGTATAACAGACATTATGACCCGGCTCTAATTACAAGATACTCATGAAGGATCAATTCGTATGTAATGACTATATCGATGGACAATGACTTAGTTCGACTTAATATTTCATCTGCGGCAACGAGAGTGCAACTTCGGGTTTTTAGTGGAATAACCCGGAGTTAATAATTCGGAATATCTACTTAAGAGCTTAATTAATATTTCGAGATTATTGGAGCTCAGATTGTGGGTCCATTTGGTCCCCGTGCTAGCTTGATTTACTATAGCGGATTTAATATAATTGGATAGTCTAATTATATACTCACAAAAGAATAAATATTATTAATATGATTAATAATATTAATTATGTCACACTTGAAACTATACATTAAAAGTTAATGTATGGTATTAATAATTATATGATAATTATTAAATATAAAATATTGAATTATATATATGATATAATTTAATAAGGCTAAGATTGTAATTTCTATATTATTGGTTTTGGAAACCCTTGATTTAATTTTGGAAGTAATGACTTTCAAAATATTAATCTTATATTTAATTTGTAACATATATTGACTTTATGGAAAGTAAATAATATTGTTACAAAATTAATGAAGAAATAAAGGGCATGGCCGAATTCCTTGATGTATAAGGAATATGATTTGTTTATTTTGGAAACAAAATTTAATCAAAAATCCTAACCTTGTCCGAATTCCTTGGTGTATAAGGAATGGGATTTGTTTATTTTGGAAACAAAATTTAATCCAAAAATCATAGCCTTGGCCGAATTCTACCTTAGGGAGAGGATTAATTGTTTTGTTTGAGTGAAACAAAATTGACCTAAGTATAAAAGGAAAACTTGATTTTCTTTTGAGTAGTGCTCTCATTCCAAACCCTAGCCACCTTCTTATTCTTCAAAATTCTCTCAAAAGTTGAGAAACAATTTTGAAGAAAAAGAATAAGAAAAATATTATTAGTGTGTGATTTAATCTCTAAATCGTTTAGGGATTTGTTTGTGTGTGTAGCCCACACTACATTCCGTTGGTAACGAGATATAGCTCAGAAGATCTTGTGGCGTTGAACAAAACATATTATTCTTTTCATCTCCATCTCACGGCATTGGACAATTTTACTGCCCATTGCCGTGAATCACCTGGTTGATTCATGACTCAATTTGTTTCGTTTTAATTCGGGTTTGGGAAACACCTTGGGGACCTTTTGGGGTGAGTTAGGATTGTTTTTTGAGTGGAAAAATCAGACCTAAAATGCTACAGCAGGTCATGCAAATCAGGGGTTGGTTTGGGTGCAGTTCGTGTGTGTAACGTGTATAAAACAGTCCAATAATTCACTGCAGTTCGGGGGCTGTTCGGGGATTGTTTCACGCGCATTCTGGGGTTGAGATCTTGTCTGAAACAGAAGAAAATCTTCAGTATAAGTGCTGGTTCCATTCGGCTTTAAGGAAGGGAATACAGAAAAAAATTTCAAGGTCGATCCGTGTGCCTAATCGCTTCCGCTGCGCGAGGAAAGCGTTTCCTACCGTGTAATAGGAGGTTGTGTTTACCGATGGTACGGAAACAGCTTCGCTCTGGATAGACCCCTCGGAATTCCATTGGTAGTATGACTATGTGTCTATGGAAGTCCGAATCAGGGTAGGTGTATTTGGTCTTAACTTGAGACTTGCATCGCTAATACTTGCAACAATCAATATACTTTGGTTTTGGTCGTCCAGGGCTTTAACCGGTTCTGTGTACGCCTCTTCTGGGTATATTGAGAATTGTAGTGTATTGGGTGTAATGTCAAGATGGAAGTATCACTCCAGTCATATGGAGATGATGGTCACGTAGATACGGAACTAAAACTCTTATGTACTGCAATCATCGGGATAATATGACAAGGTCATGATTATCCGATTATAGAGACTAGTTACTAGAGATCCGATATGTGTTTCGTACGGGGCAGACACAATTCCAGCCCCAGGCCTAGCATGTGACATCCGATACTGAATAGCAATACGCAATACTACGTATACTACGCCTGATATAGATTACATATTCCTTTAAATATATTTTTGGAGAATTGGGTAGGCACGGTGCTTTGCTAGAAGCCAACCATGTCTTGTAAATCGGTAAAAATGTAGTACTAGGTACGTACGTGTTCGGATAGTCCGACGACCGGATTTACTACCAACATATCCGGGGATCTCATGGGTCGCTTCCCGAAGATTCACCGATGACGTATGACTCTCACATAATTAATCTAGGATTAATTATTAGAGAGAGAAAATTAATCTGGGATTAATTACAGAGATATTTTATCTGGGATAAAATATTATTTATAAAGAGAGAGAACGATTAATTTGGAATTAATCGATAAAATAATATATTCGATATATTAAATGAAATTAGTTTTTGACGCGAAATAAAATTAGATTTTAATTCGGGCGAACGAGTTAATTTAGAATTAATTCACTAGCGACATGAATAGTAATTTTGCTAGGCAAAATTATTAATAAAATTTGATTTAATTACGTCGCAACGGAAAATTTGTTAATTCGGAATTAGCGAATCTGAGCCCGTGAGTGTTTACGGGCCCACTCGCATTTCGAATTCAAGTGCGGCCCACAAGTCACATCACGCGTCACATCATTACTCATTCAAGTGATGGATGTCTTGTCACTTTGAGTGATGTGATGTCTAGTCACTTTTGAGTGATGTGAATAGTTGAAAGGCTTTTAAAGCCTTGTACCTTTTTAGGGAAATGGTAATTGACTTTTGGTATTTTGATTTTTGAAATCAAAAACCAAATACACAACATATTTTTTCTTCTCTCTCTCTTCTCCTCTCCAATTCGGCCAAGGGCCAAATTCACTCAATTTTGCTTCTCATTACCGAGAACAACAAGCAAGAACAAGGAAGATTTGTGGCAAATTTTTCTTATGCTAGCACATAAAGAGTCATCCAAAGTTATAGGGAAACAAACCCTTGAGCATGGAATCACACACAAAGCTTGGAGCTTGGAAAGCTCAAAGATCAAGCTTGGCCGAAAGTCATCCATGGAGGAAAAGCTTGAAGAATTTTTTATTTTTCAACGCATCGTAAATCCGATCATTGTAAGTATGATTCCGCCATACTTCTTTATTGTATTCACATTATTTTCATTGCTTGAATGATCTTGGGACTATAGTAGAAACCCAACAATGGTATCAGAGCCATGATTTAAGCATGAAATTGGAATTAGGGTTCTTAACTTTAAAATTGGGTAAAATTGATTTGAGAATGTTTTGATGAAATTGATTCTTTGAATATGCTTGAATGATGATAACATAGTGTTATGCATGATCAATTTGATGAAAATTGAATTGGATGAATTTTTCCCCAAATTTGAGGCTTGGCCGAAAGTTGGATGCCCTAATGTCATGGTGATTTTTTGTTTTTTGAATCATTGGATGAGTTTTAAAGACTTGGGAAATGTTGATTTAGGATTTAATTGGATTGAATTCGGAATCAGACAATAAAACCCTAATTAGCGTGAGTTGAAGCATGAAAATGAATTGATTTTTTGATTCAATTGTGTTGGACATGTGTTGATGATAATTAGCATGATTAATTATATAAATTGGTATTTTGGAAATCTTAATTTGGTTAAATAATCATGGCTATACACTTTGATTAATTTAATTGTGAAATTTGGAATATTGTAATTAAATTAATTTGGCTTAATTTGGAATTGGGCTTATAAAGTTGTATTTGAGCTTAATGGGCTTGGTTGGTCCAAGTATGGTTTAGGTTAATTGGTTGGATCCAATTGGGCCCAAAATCATGTCCAAATATAATATAATGGACCTTTAAAATTTTAATTGGGCCTAAATTGATTTTGGCAAATAAAAGTGATTCCTTAATTGGGCTTTGGTATTTGGGTTTGACCCATATTGACCAAAGTCCATGCCTTATAAATTAATTGAAAGCTCATTGGACTTTAATTAAATTGACATTGGATGTTAATTGGGCTTTGAGACCCGTAATGATTAGATTTAGAATCTAAGTCGCAAAGGCCCATTAATAAAGTGTAATTATTTAATTTTGAATTAATATAGAATTAGTATTAAATAAAAATTAAATTGGATTTAATGTTGTAGTTTAATATAATTCGAGAATTTGTACTTTGAGTACTTATTCTTAAAACGAGTCGGACTCGCGCAAAATCAAATCGTTGTTTGAACATTGGATGGTCATTAATTTCAGATTAATTAATTGGATTAGATTGATTGATAACATGCTTTGTGTGAATGCATGGATGTGATTTATGAATAATGTATATCGGATGGATATTACATGGGTGAGGGCAATTTTGGAAATTATTGTAATAAATTCAGAATTTATTAAATTGGACCTGCGTGTCCAGCCTATTACCTCTTGACTCTTTGTATTTTTATTCTCACCTATTCCCCTCAATGTTAATGAGGTTTCTTTAGAAGTGTTATGTAATTGGGTATAAGTAAGATTTGTGCTAGCGGGAGAGAGGAAAAAGAGAGATTTGTTCTAGGAACAATGTGTTAAATATCCATCCGCATATCATTATTAATTTATTTATCGCGCCTTATTATGCTTTTAGAATGCATGTTTAAAGGTGTATGATAAGACCTAATCAAAGATAATTAATTGGTTGCCAATTACGCGAAAAACCTTCAACATATATTTAGCGTTTTTCCTTCCATTGAATGATTCATTCTCAAGATCCAAGATTGGCACTGGTTTGTTGGCCAAAGTCAAGACCTTTGTCCATCGTGGATGTGTTTGAATCATGAACGATTGTTCCATATCGCATGTCTTGTCCAAGTTGTGATTTGTTGGCCAAAGTCAAGATCACTTCTTGTCCATTGACATCGATTACGAAGCTTTCCAAGGTCAATGGGTCCCGCTTAACTGGAATCATTAAGTTTGTTGTGCCAAAGCCAAGGCTTAGTTGATTCAGAGGAAAAAGGTTAGGCAATATATTGGATATATTGGCATTTATAAGATATATGTTTCAGACTTGGATGTCCACCTACTGGATCTAGGAATTGGATGAGATCCAATTGATCTTAGAGATCTACCTAGTTAAATATCATACAGCTTGTTGGCCAATGTCAAGGTTGTGTGTTATTTAACGGGATCCTAGCCCAATTGGAAACAAGGTTTCCCGAGTACTCAACAGAGGGTTAGAGGCTCGCCGAAAAATAGTGGGAGGCAAGTATTAAATTTGCAATTTCGTTTAGGTACTTGCCAATACGCGCTCATTTCAATTTTTCTTCATTACGTAAATATTTATTAGTTGGACTAATATTTAATCGTTGTTTTAAATTAAACAATTGGACTGTATTCTAACTATTTCAATTTATAGTTGATTATATAATTGGATTATCGTAATCAATATATTTGAATTTAACCAATTAAATAGTTAGACTATAGTAATCATTATATTAAATAGTACCTGAAATCGTTGATTGGATAGTTGGACTATAGCAATCAAGATAATTGAAAGATTAGCGTTTAAAACATAATCCTTGGTGAAAATGTCTTTAAGCGGCTTTAATTTTCAAATTGGGAATAAAACCTCAGGATAGTCTTGAAAACTAAGAAGTTATTCTATTTAATAGAAAAACCTCTTGGGCCTAAGCCCGGAGTTGAGTAAATAGTAGAACATGATCTTTGGAAGATTCATGTGATGAAAACTTTAGTGCTCAATCCGTTATAATTAATACAGTGACACTTTAATTTCGTCGTCAAAATTAAGGATTAGATTCTTGTACCTTGATGATGAAATTAAAGATCTTCATAGATTTATTCTTAGATCTTAGAAGTACAAATTGAAAAAGAAGCTCTTAAGCTCGTGTATGTCAGAGGGTACATCTGTCAATCACTAGGTGTCACAGATGATTGCTGACATCGATCAGCTAGGTTAGCTGGGCATTACCTACGTGGCCGAGACTACTAAAGATTTGATCTTATAGTCTCTACCCGATAGCTGGGGCAGGTTCATTATGAACCAAGAGTAAACTCTTGGAGAGTCGATGGCTATACTCTAGGAAGCACAGCCAGAGCTTCTAAAAGGGGCAAAGGCAAAATCATCATAGTCTTCTAGGAAGACAAATGACATATCCCAAGATGTCTGCCTAAACTGTGGCAAACGGGGTCACTGGAAGTGTGACTGCCGTATGGACAAAGCAGACATGAAGGAAGTGAAGACGGGGCAAAGCTCCGACTTCAAGTATGTTTTTCATAAATATGTTCACTATTAGTTTCAAAATTAGATTTTGATACTAAGTATTGTACATAAATATGTAATGATGTGCAGAATCTGCTGATTAGCAGGATACTTACTTCAATCAAGATTAATCTACGAATCAAAAACAGGACGAGAGTCGCTGTTTTAACCGTAGAACCTAAGTTTAGGAACTACCCTTTGGGTATGTACTTAAATTAGGAAACCGTTATAATATACATAGTTTGACTAGAAACATTATCTCTATATCAGAGTTTAATCCGTTGCGGATATACCTTTATATTCTAGAACACTAAAGTGTTTTCCTAAGAGGAATACCTAAGGAAACCAAAGTATAGTACTTACGCAACTCACCAGAGAATATTGTAATTGTTGCTCACCATACAGTTTTCCTAAGAGGAATACCTATATGCAGTGGTAAGTGGGAGGAAAGTAAAACTCGATGAAAATCGAAGTAATACTGTTCCAGGCATCGAGTCCTTAATGGAACACAAACAGTTCATCAAGGATGAAACTGTAACACAATCTTCGAATACACAAGAACCGCGCAAGTCGGAGAGAGTCAGAAAATAACCTGGGAGGTATGGGTTTCTGATCTCACCTCATAAAGATGTCAATCTTATTGAGGAAGACGAACTGACTACGTATGAGGAAGTGATACAAGGTATCGACTCCTTTCGAAATGGATTCCATGTAAAGCAACCAAGTTTAGACACTAGTTAATGTACCGGAAGGCATTATGCCTATTGGTACTGTATATGTCTTCAAGGAAGACATACATGGATGGCAACATACCAATGTACAAAGCTAGGCTTGCAGTGAAAAGGTATCGTTATCAACATTGTGTCGATTACGACGAAACCTTTTAATCATTGCCATGATTAAATCCATTTGGATAATGCTTGCTGATGCTGCATGTTTCATTCATGAAAAATGACAGCTGAACATCAAAATCGCTTTCCTTACGGAAACCTTTTGGAGGATGTTTACAACATCCTGACGGTTTTATCATACCAAAACGAGCAAACAAGGTTTGTAAGTTAATTCGATCCATTGATGGATTGAAGCAGGCATTGAGTTCTTGGAACTATTGTTTTGATGTAATCATAATGGTATATGATTTAATTCAAAACAAAAAATGATTCTTGTGTATATAAGAGGGTTAGTGGGAGCGCACTGACAATGAATGTCCTAAACAATGATGATATGTCATTTCTTGGAAATGACATTCCCATAATACAATCGGTGAAAGCCTGGCTTTCATGAAAAATTCTCCGTAGAATTCTTGGGAGAGACAACCTTTATTCTAGGAATAAAGATCTACTGGGATAGATCTAAAGGTTGTAGGCACTCTCCGAGAACTTGTACATTGAAATAAATATACGCGACCTGATGTCTCATATGCTTTGAGCATATGGAGTCACAATCAGGCCAATCCAAGTGATGGTCACTGGATTGATGTTAAGAACATCCTTAAGTATCTTAGAGGAACTAAGGATGCCTTCTTATACTATGGGGAATGAGAACTTGAAGTGACTGGGTTCACTGTTGCAAGTCTCCTAACCGATGAAAACGACTATAAGTCGTAATATAGGATACTATATAGTATGAATATCGGAACAGTGAGCTGGAAATCTTCCAAGCAAGATACTGTTACCGAATAAACAATAAAAGCGGAATATTGCTGCAGCTGAGGCAGCAATAGAAGCCATTTGGATCTTAATAATCCTAATTGGATTAGGAGTAGTTCTGTTAGCAGCTGAGCTAGGCTACAACACAGGCTAAAGAATTAATGGTCTCATCAACGATCCACGTATATACTTCAAATATTCATCTGATTCGTTCGGATCATACATCGTGGCGATGTGATGATCGAATAAATCGCATCAGATGATAACATTGCAAATCTGCTGACGAAAGCCTTTTCTCAGCAGAAATTTGAGCGAACAATACATAGTTCAAGTGTAGGACAATTGAGTGATTGGCTATAGGCCAAGTGAGAGATTGTTTGACAATTATGACCCATATCATCTCTATTTGTACAAAAAATGGTGTTGTTGTACAAATTAACTATGTGACAAAGGAAATTGCTATTTTATCATTTGTAATTAGATTACCAAGATATATAAATGATAAAATGTCCTTATCATTAGTTCCGGATTGAGATGATATGAGACAATATCAATCCACTAAAGTTTAATCATTAATATATCCCTAGTCGTAGTATTATCGAGATTGGACATCGATAATTTGCAATAGACTAGTATTACACTTGTGCGCGTTGTGGGAGCATAACAGCATAGTTCTCATATATTTAAGTATTGGATACTTATGCAAGTGTAATAGGAGGTTGTGTTTACCGATGGTACGGAAACAGCTTCGCTCTAGATAGACCCCTCAAAATTCCATTGGTAGTATGACTATGTGTCTATGGAAGTCCGAATCAGGGTAGGTGTATTTGGTCTTAACCTGAGACTTGCACCACTAATACTTGCGACAATCAATATACTTTGGTTTTGGTCGTCCAGGGCTTTAATCGGTTATGTGTACGCCTCTTCTGGGTATATTGAGAATCGTAGTGTATTGGGTGTAATGTCAAGATGGAAGTATCGCTCCAGTCATATGGAGATGATGGTCACGTAGGATACTAAACTAGTACTCTTATATACTACAGTCATCGGGATAATATGACAAGGTCATGATTATCCGATTATAGAGACTAGTTACCAGAGATCCGATATGTACTTCGTACGGGGCAGACACAATTCCAGCCCCAGGCCTAGCACGTGACATCCGATACTGGATCGCAATACGCAATACTACGTATACTACATCTGATATAGATTACATATTCCTTTAAGAATATTTCACAGAATTGGGTATGCACGATGCTTTGCTAGAAGCCAACCATGTCTTGAAAATCGGTAAAAACGTAGTACTAGGTACGTACGTGTTTGGAT
Source organism: Zanthoxylum bungeanum (assembly GCA_019454045.1). Classification (NCBI taxonomy): domain Eukaryota; kingdom Viridiplantae; phylum Streptophyta; class Magnoliopsida; order Sapindales; family Rutaceae; genus Zanthoxylum; species Zanthoxylum bungeanum. The sequence goes on along the minus strand of SKCR01052541.1, from coordinate 3,351 downwards.
AGTCCGACGACCGGATTTACTGCCAATATATCCGGGGATCTCATGGGTCGCTTCCCGAAGATTCACCGACGACGTATGACTCGCACATAATTAATATAGGATTAATTATTAGAGAGAGAAAATTAATCTGGGATTAATTATGGAGATATTTTATCTGGGATAAAATATTATTTATAAAGAGAGAGAACAATTAATTTGGAATTAATTGATAAAATAATATATTCGATATATTAAATGAAATTAGATTTCGATGCGGAATTAAAATAAGATTTTAATTCGGGCGAACGAGTTAATTTAGAATTAATTCGCTAGCGATGTGAATAGAAATTTTTCTAGGCAAAATTATTTAATTAAATTTGATTTAATTACGTCGCAACGGAAAATTCGTTAATTCGGGATTAGCGAACCCGAGCCCGGGAGTGTTTGCGGGCCCACTCACATTTCGAATTCAAGTGCGGCCCACGCGTCACATCATTAGTCATTCAAGTGATGGATGTCTGTGTTGGACAAAATGACCCATCGCGTCACTATTTGCACAGATCATTGTGTTGTTGTAGCAAATAACTATGTGACAAGGAAATTGCACTCCATCATTTGTGATTAGATCACCATAGATATATAAATGAAGAGAGGTCCCTATGATTAATTCATGGATTGAGAATGATATGAGACAGTATCAATCCCCGAAGGTTTAATCATTAAATATCCCTAGCCGGAGTATTATCGAGACTGGACATCGATAATGCAGAATAGGCTAGTATTGCACTTGTGTGCGTTGTGAGGGCACAACGGCATAGTTCTCATATATATAAGTATCGGATACTTATGCAAGTGCGATAGGAGGTCGTGTTTCACCGATAGTACGGGAAACAGCTTCGCTCTGGATAGACCCCTCGGAATCCCATTGGTATTATGACTATATGTCTATGGGAGGCCGAAATCAAGGTAGGTGTGTTATAGTCTTAACTGAGACTTACATCGCTAATACTTACGATAATCGATAGACTTTGGTCTTGGTGGTACAGGGCTTTAACCGGTTCTGCGTACACCACTTCTGGGTTTATCAGAGAGTCGTAGTGTATTGGGTGTGATGTCGAGACGGAAGTATCACTTCAGTCATAGTGGAGATGATGTCACGCAGGATACGGTACTAGTGCTCTTGAGTGATGCGCATCCAATCGGGATATTGTGACCAGGTCATGAATATCCGATTATAGAGACTATGTTACCAGACATCCGATATGTGTTTCGGACGGGGCAGACAATTATCCAGCCCCAGCCCTAGCACGTGACTATCCGATACTGGGCCGATATACACAATACAATTGGTATACTACGCTTGATATAGATCCTTGTATATTCTATATGGATATGTCCGGAGAATTGGGAAGACTTGGTGCTTTGCTAGGAGTCGAACTTGTCTCGTAAATCGGTAGAACGTAGTACTTGGTACGTACATGATTCGGATACACCGATGACCGTATTTACTGCCAATGTATCCGGGGATCTCATGGGTCGCTTCCGATAATCCACCGATGATGCATAACTCGCACTCTTAAATAATCTGGGATTATATAGAAGAGAGAGAAAATTAATCTAGGATTAATTATAGAGATATTTTATCTAGGATAAAATATCTTCTAGAGAGAGATAACGATAATTTGAAATTAATCGGTAAATTAATATATTCGATATATTAATGAAATTAGATTTCGACGCGGAGTTAAAATTAGATTTTAATTCGGGGAACGAATTAATTTAGAATTAATTCGTTAGCGACGTGAATAGTGAATTCGCTAGGTGTAATCATTTAATTACCACGCGACGGAAAAATCGTTAATTTGGAATTAGCGAACCAGAGCCCGAGTGTGATTGCGAGCGCATTCGTATTTCGAATTCGAGTGTGGCAACACAAGTCGCATCAAGCGTCAAATCATTCGTCACATCAAGCGTCAAATCAAATGTCACTTTGAGTGATGTGATTGATTGATGTGATTGATTGATTGATGTGATTGATTGATTGAAAGACATGTCACTTTAATAAAGGTGATATGAATAGTGATGGATTTGACTAGAATAGTGTAAAGCATTTTGGAGGGAAAAGCTTTAAGTTTTGGCTCCAAATTGCATTTGATAAATTGGATTTAATTAAATGAAATTGATTATTTATTTTGGAAAATATATAATCAAAAGTTTTACACATTTTTCATTAAGTCAAAAACACAATTCTCTCTCTCACTCTCTCATCTCTCTCACGCCAAAACAGTGGCTTGCTCATGGTTTTGAACTTCATTTGGGCGTGAATATTAGGGAAGCATGAGTGGGTTTCATGGTGAAAATTCAAGTGCTAGCACACTTACGAGTCTTGCGAAGGTGGTAGGGAGGTTCGACCATGAGCCGGGATCCGTCGGACGAGGCTTGGAGCTCCGTTTCGTCACTCAAAATTCTATTTTTGGAGGCAGTGAACTGCTGGTTTTGGCGCCCTTGGCAGTGAGCATTTTGGGCTTCATTCGTCTTCAAATCGACTCAACCAATCGATGTGAGTATTCTGCTATCTCCGTTGATGTATTCACACATGATTTTCATTGCTTGTTTGATCTTGGGACCTAGATAATAACCAACAATGGCATCAAGAGCCTAGGTTCAAGCATGAAAAAAGTAGGGCTTAAAAATTTGGGTAAATTAGTTTTGAGCATGATTTGAATAAATTGATTGTTTGAGTATGCTTATAACATGTTTAATTGCACATTGGTTGGATCAATTTGTTGAAAATTGATTTGGAATAATTTTCCCCAAAATATTGATGTTGGCCGAATTAAAGGAAATTTTAATTTTGGAATTTTTTATTTTGATTCATTAGATGAATTAGAATCATTTAGGATGATGTTAATTTAAGGTCAATTGGATTGAATTTTGAATTGAACATAATATCCCTAATTTTTTCCCCTTGGCCGAATTGATTATGCCTTAATAAAGTCTTGGTAATTTTGATTTTTGATAATTGGATGTGTTGGAAATCATTCGGGATAAGGATTTAATATCGATGTGAAATTAATTGGATTGAATTCGAATCGGATAAACAATCCCTCCCTTGGCCGAGACCTTTAAGCATGTAATGGGTTGATTTTTTCATTTATGTGTTGGACATATGATAATGATAATGAGCATGATTAATTGGACTAATATGGTGTTTTAGAAAAAATATTGATTTAGTTGATAATCCTGTAATACACTTTAGGTTAATTGAATATGAAATTGGATTTTGTATATTTAATTAATTGGGCCTAATTTTGGAAATTGGACTTTAATGTTGTAATTGGGCTTATTGGGCTTGATTTTATCAAGTTGGGT
>SKCR01052540.1:0-18104 GCA_019454045.1 Zanthoxylum bungeanum | reverse complement strand
ATTCTTCAGCCAAAATCATAGTTTAATATCAACATTAACCAACAGATCCTTAATCGTTCAATCAGTGCGACTAGAGACAAGCTTCCTCAGAATCTACAATAGACTACTGAGTATAACCTACTCACTGTCATACTATAAAGGTCAAACCTTTATCAAGCCTAATTCGCTTTTGCTGCGTAAACAATTTGCACATTTTATGAACTATTCATAATGAAAGCTTAATCAGGTTCAAAACTTGATCGTCGTAAGCCATGAACAATCTTAGATCTATGGTTCAATGCTAATATCCGATTTCGATATCAAATATCGCTCCCACTATGAGTCATATGATAATTTTCTTCAATAAGAAAACAACAAAATCATTAAGTAGCAAATACTTTGTAAGTGATTCTGACATCCTATTGGACTTATACAGAAGTTGTCTAAGGGTCTTTTCATCTTATTTATTATGTAGTTCCATCACAGTTTATCACTCTCTCATTTTGACTTCAACAAGTCAACTCTTTTCTACAATTGTCAACATCCAATGTTAACTACCAAATAACATAACTATTTTATTACTCGGGATCGTAGAAAATATATTCTATCAAATAGAATACAATATTCCATTAAATAGAATAAATGATAAACCTTTCATTTGTACCTCAGAGGCTGAAGTACTTTCAATTATATAACTATTATATAAAAGAAAGATTCAAATCTCAAACTTTTCAAGATTCAAATTTTCTACTATACATATCATATATGTAACTGTAGAAACGAATGGAACCTAAATTAAAGAGATAAATTAGTGTTACTGGAGCATAACCCCAATAGCATTGAAAGCCAATTCGGTAACTCTCAATATCAATTAATCAAATCATATAAGATGCAATAACTCCCACTGACCAATTCCATCAAAATGGAATCGCGGAAGTTTATATTGAGTAAGAATCTTATTCATTAAATAACTTTAGAACTAAATTGCCTTAAATTCACGTATTTGATCATATCAAACATCTTTGAACAATTCAAAGACTCACGATGAATTTTATACTTTTCAACACTTCAAATAGAATATCTTCGAACCATTCAAAATATTCCATTCGAGTTTCATTAGCAATATATTGACAGTTCTTGAAAAATTCAAGACGTTCAACATGTTCTCTAATAGAAACACGTAACTAAGTCATGAAAAATCATTAACTACGTTACGGAGTAAAGAAAACTATCCGTGGCAATTTCTAAGTTATTTATTTTACCAAATATTTTTCTTAATGTTTATCTTTCATCAATGACACTACTAGTCATATTAAAATATGTAACAACTGTTTATACAGAACAAGTAACTATCCAATAGTCACAAGTTCTAATATCAAATATCAAAACAGTTATTAAACATGATTTTAATTAACTAGACGGGAGATCCGGTATCCAATACCTACAGTTGTTGTATTGTGAGAATCGATATTCTCTATACTCAACTATACGTATCTCATTTCTTTAGCTTTATAATTTACGTTCAATTATTCACAACAATTGCAAATAATTGATTAGCAAACCGTGTCAGACACGTGACTTCTAAAAGTCATTAAAGCCAAAAAATGTCATTATAAGCTAAACAAATATTAAATGGATTTTCTTAATGCCAGTCAAGAATCTCGAGACATAAACTATTCAAGTCAATTCTTACTGCATAAGAAACAATTCTAACTAGAACAATATCCTAAACACATATATCCTTTTAGATTACTTAATCGTGACTTAGAAACTAAGTCACAAACCATCTTGATTTTCAAGAAAATCGGAACAACAATTCCCGATGGTTTTAACTAATCTAATTATATCTAAGTCTACGATTTTTCTAGAACATATTCTAGAACTATGCAACCATAAGTAAAGTAAGAAAATATATTCAAGTAATAAACATGCAGTGAATTAGAAGTATAAATCTATAAACAATATAGAATAAAAGGAAAACGAAAGCAGTAAATTCAATAAAATTACACACCGCTTAGGTTATGGATTTTTAACCCAGCAGTGTCTCCCACTACATAGCGTAATACCGTAATCCCCAACGGACAACGGGAATTCAATAATAAAATCAAATTCCATAGTGAGAGTAGGATCCCATGAATATATTTTGACTCACAGCTTTGGCACGATCTCGCATACGTATATTCATTAGGTAGATAACATTTTGTCAATCACTCACCAGTGACTCCTGGTTTTGGTCCTGACCGTTTCTCATTGTGACAACTTTGGCACGTTAACATGGAGGCGTATCAAGGCTACACTTGCCAATGACAAACTCAAGCTACCGGTGTAGTCTTGACAGCTTTGGCACGTTCAGGATTTCCACTTTCACTTGAATTTGTCTAGTATCATTATACAACTGGCATGGATAAAATTCTATCAACTACACCCTCGCTACTTTGGCACGTTCTCAGATGCAGCCATATAAAGTTACCCATAAACCGTATTGACAAGACGGACCAAGAAACATGTATCCAATATAGGTTACTTTACAGTCATATTTAAAAGCGGGGATTTTCCTACGAAAGACATACTCTACATCTAATGCAGATTTTTAATCTAAATCATTTTCTAAACAATTCAACTCTACCTATAGGAAATATAACTCAATTTAACTATTAAATTTCGTTACATTTTCTGTTAGCGTAGAACTGAAAAGTAAGGAAATATATCTAGATTCAAAGCATGTACGAACATTAAAATTGGATTATATATCTAATATCAAGCATGACTAATGTAATGGATAAAGCATCATACCCGCTCTGATACCATTTTTGTTGGGGTTTTGGGCGATGGGCGCAGCGGAAGCGCGGGTCGGGCGAAATCATATTTTAAAACTTTTTCAAAATACCGAATTAATTATTCAATATCTAATATGAATAATTAATTCATATTTCACCTAAACCTATTTATTTAATATCAAATATTAACATAAATATAGTTGAAACTTCGCGAAACTTTTACGAAAACCGATTTTCCGTAAAATAGCCTAAAACACATTTTTGTCCGAACCGACTACTCGACACTTATGGAAACTACCCAGGTCAGCTCCAATGGTGTCTTGACAGTTCATGGGCTGCCCAAACAGTGACGAAACACTGTTTTCACAGCCGTCACCCGGTTGGCTCAAAATCCACCCGGTAACACCGTTTTTGGCCGTTTTCGCTTATTTCAAGTCGGAAACACTTTCCGGTAATTGTGCCAACTCCCAAAACACATCCATTACATTCGTAGGACATCAAAAATACCCCAGAATTTCCAGTTTGGGCAGATCTGATCTGCAGAACCGAATTTACCCATTTTCATGCTTTTAATCCAAAATTCCATGATTAACCAAACTAATCAATACACCAAATCAAGTCACCACACATATGAATCACTCTAAAACAATTCTAGGCATAAAATGAGTGGATTTTACACTCTATAATGGCAACTTATTGTCCAAGACAATTTGAACAAAATTGGATACAAAATTCATCAATTTCATCCATTAAACACTTCACACATGCCTATTCTTCCTTCTCCACCATCCAAACAACAAAGCCCCAATTTTTGACAAGTAAAGGAACCCTAGAACCTTTCTAATAAATCAAGAAACAAAAACAAATTTCCAAGCTTTAGAGATTTGAAGATTACCTCTTAAACTTCAAAATTCCATAAGCTTTTTTTTTCTTGATCTTCCTTGACTTGTATGCATGAATCATCAAGCAAAATATGAAAACCCATTTCCATGGAGGTTTCGGCAGCAAGGAGAGAGAGATGAAGATGAAAGAATGATCAAAAAACAATTTTTTTAATACTTTTATACATATGGCCGAAATTTTGGTAAAATAATAGGCAATTTTGTCCTTTTTTATCAAATAAAAAACACATTTAACTTTATAAATATCCAATCAATATTAGACACAAATAAAGTGTTTTTAATTCATGCCAAGTCATCGAATTATAATCCACAATTTTTCATAAAAAATATAATAAATGGATAAGGTTGGAAAAAATAATTATTTAATTATTTAACTATTAAATAATTAAACAATTAATTTACAAAAATATATGTATTTTATTTACATTAAATAATAAATACATATATTTATGGCATGTGTCAAAATCTCATTTGACAAATAATTAATGTGTATCCAATCAAATTATGTATCAAATACAAATACACAATAATTATTAAGGGACAAAATCCTTTAATTGCATGTGTTGTCGTTTAACGATTAAACGATCGGAATTAACTCATTTAATCAGGTGAAGTATTATGAATAATCTGTATTATTCATATCGAGTTGCCCAAGTGCTCAAAGAGTACACTTCATATTGTGGGACTCTCTAAGTTTAGGTATATCCGTCACGAAATCCAATTTCGTGTCCATAATCCACCCACCCATGGATTATGATGACCACGGATAATCTCGCTAAACTATGCAAGCCGAAGTCTCTCCATACGTATAATCCCTCCGTCATAGGCCATCCGTATTATACCTGGGATATAGATGAAAACGTAAAATCCGTTCGGTATAATACAGTCGACTTTAAATTTACGATCTCTAAATAACACTCGGAACTAATTTCTGACGTTATACCATGGCCATGGATTTACTAGATCGTAAACACGTGATGGATGCATATGCCCTGTACACAAGACTGACGGATCCTATCTTAATATGCACTGGATATCATGAGCATCAGTCCACACCCAAAGAACAGGCGGAGGTCTGATCATGGATAGATCGTTGACGTGACTGCCATCAAACTGTGGAGGATAACTCATATATCCCACTGTGGTATCTCAAGTCGAAGGACCACTATGCTCGCTTAACTCGAGAAGGTTCCTATTGACGTTGGTTTACCATATATTAGGAAACCTTCAGTGAGTCATTCTGTGTCTTATCAAATAAACACCTACATGTCTATACGAGTCTCCCGAGACTCATGGTTCACTGGGATAAACCATCGGACCAAGTCATGATATACGACATGTACTGGTCTCAGCGGATTTTACTAACCGACCCGTGTTAGCAAATCTTGACTAGGAACTTTATTTAAGGATATACAACTAATAGTGCACTTCCCAATGTCAATTACAAACTACGTTGTAACTGCGCACTATACTGCAAATCCTAGGGTCTTTGTCTAATATACACGCATAACTGAACCGGATTCAGTTTCGATCTAATCATAGTCAGATATCTAATCGTAATTAGATCGAATAAGCGTATAAAAGACAAGGGTGCTACCATTAAATTAAGTATTATTATGGAAAATATAATTGCTCGTATTTATGAATTGGACATAAATACGATCCAGATTGGCACTCGGAGCACCAACCCTGACACAATATTCCAGCCCCAGACCTTGCATGTGACATCTGATACTAGATCGCAATACGCAATACTACGTATACTACCCCTGACATAGATTATATATTCCTTTAAGAATATTTCTGGAGAATTGGGTAGGCACAGTGCTTTGCTAGAAGCCAACCATGTCTCGTAAATCAGTAAAAATGTAGTACTAGGTACGTACGTGTTCGGATAGTTCGACGACCAGATTTACTGCCAACATATCCAGGGATCTCATGGGTCGCTTCCCGAAGATTCACCGATGATGTATGATTCGAACATAATTAATCTAGGATTAATTACGGAGAGATTTTATCTGAGAAAAATTACTATTTGATGAGAGAGAACGATTAATTTAGAATTAATCGATAAAATAATATATTAAATATATTAAATGAAATTAGATTTCATAACAAAATTAAAATTATATTTTAATTCGGGCGAACGAATTAATTTAGAATTAATTCGCGAGCGACGTGCATAGTAATTTTGCTAGGCATAATTATTAATTAAATTTGATTTAATTACGTCGCAACGGAAAATTCGTTAATTTGGAATTAACGAACCCGAGCCCGGGATGTGTTGCGGGCCCACTCGGATTTTGAATCAAGTGGGGCCCATATGTCACATCACAAGTCACGTCACTTGTCACTTTGTTCACTTTATTGTGATGGAAGTTAGTGAAGACTTGTAAATTACTCAAGGTAATGACTTGATTGACTATTACCTAATATTAGATATTTGGTATATCATAGATTTTCTTTTGAAAATTGAATTACAACAACTTCATCACTCTCTCTCTCCCTCACGTAAATTGCTCAATTTTCTCTCTAAAAATTTGGCTTGCCCGAATTCAAGAAGAAGAAGAAAAAAATTGTGGCAATTTTTCAAGTGCTAGCACACCAAAAGAATCATATCTACGTGATAGGGAAACTATTCCCAAGAGTTTGGAATCAACATCAAAGCTTGGAGCTTGGATTTCAATTTCAAAGAGGAGATTGGAGGAACTTCCCAAAGGCAAAAGTTTTTATATTCAACGTTGTTGGACAATTATGACCCATAGCATCACTATTTATATAGATCATGGTGTTGTTGTACAAATTAACTATGTGACAAGGAAATTCCCTTTTATCATTTGTAATTAGATTACCAAGATGTATAAATGATAGAAGGTCCATATGATTAGTTCCGGATTGAGATGATATGAGACAGTATCAATCCATGTGTTGGATAATATGACCCATAGCGTCACTATTTGTACAGATCACGGTGTTGTTGTACAAATTAACTATGTGACAAGGAAATTGCACTCTCATCATTTGTGATTAAATCACCATAAATATATAAATGAAGAGAGGTCCATATGATTAGTTCCTGGATTAGGATGATATGAGACAGTATCAGTCCACCAAGGATTAATCATTAAATATCCCTAGCCGGAGTATTATCGAGACAGGACATCGATAATACGGAATAGGCTAGTATTGCACTTGTGCGCGTTGTGAGGGCACGACGGCATAGTTCTCATATATTTAAGTATTGGATACTTATGCAAGTGCGATAGGAGGTTGTGTTTCACCGATGGTACGGGAAACAGCTTCGCTCTGGATAGACCCCTCGGAATCCCATTGGTATTATGACTATGTGTCTATGAGAGGCCGAAATCAGGGTAGGTGTGTATGGTCTTAACCTGAGACTTACATCGCTAATACTTACGATAATCGATAGACTTTGGTCTTGGTGGTACAGGGCTTTAACCGGTTCTGCGTGCACCACTTCTGGGTTTATCAGAGAGTCGTAGTGTATTGGGTGTGATGTCAAGATGGAAGTATCACTTCAGTCATATTGGAGATAATGTCACGCAGGATACGGTATTAGTGCTCTTAAGTGCTGCGCGACCATCGGGATATTATGACAAGGTCATGTATATCCGATTATAGAGACTAGTTACCAGACATCCGACATGTGCTTCGTACGGGGCAGACACAAATCCAGCCCCAGGCCTAGCACGTGACTATCCGATACTGGGCCGATATACACAATACTACGGTATACTACGCTTGATACAGATCTATATATTCCTGTAAGAATATTTCTGCAGAATTGGGTAGGCATGGCGCTTTGCTAGAAGCCAACCTTGTCTTGTAAATCGGTATAAACGTAGTACGAGGTGCTTACGTGTTCGGATAATCCGACGACCGTATTTACTGCCAACATATCCGGAGATCTCATGGGTCGCTTCCTGAAGATTCACCGATGATGTATAACTCGTACTTTAATTAATCTAGGATTAATTAGAAGAGAGAGAGAATTAATCTGGGATTAATTGCGGAGATATTTTATCTGGGATAAAATATTAATTAAAGAGAGAGAACGATTAATTTGGAATTAATCGATAAAATAATATATTTGATATATTATTAGAAATTGGATTTCGACGCGGAATTAAAATTTGATTTTAATTCGGGCGAACGAATTAAATTTAGAATTAATTCGTTAGCGACGTGAATAGTGAATTCGCTAGGCGTAATCATTTAATTACGACGCAACCGAAAACTCGTTAATTTGGAATTAGCGAACGGAAAACGTGAATATTTACGAGCGCATTCGCATTTTGAATTCGAGTGCGGCACGTAAGTCAAATCGTGCGTCAAATCGCTAGTCGCATCAATCGTCAAATCACTTGTCATTTTGAGTGGTGTGACATGACATGTTGTCACTTTATTAAAGTGACTTGATGTGAATAGTAAATGGTTGTTGGAAAAGCATTAATAGGCTTTTTGCTTTTTTAACTTTTGTAATTGGTAAATGTAAATGCTTTTTGTATTTGATTTTATTTTTGGAAAATAAAATAAATATATAAGTAAAAACCATTTACCTTTTCTCTCTCTCCATTCACGTTTTCCCTCTTTTCTTCTCCCTCTCATTCACGGCTTAGAGCCATTTCATCTTCTTTTTCATTTTGGTCACTGCCGAATTGAAAGAGAAGCAACTGAGAGTGTTTTGTTGCAAAACAAGAGTGCTAGCACACACATTGTTATATTATGGTGATAGGGAAACGAATTTGTGAGCTTGGAAAGCTTGAAGCTTGGAGCTTCAATGGAGTCTTCAATGGCGTTCGTAATATATTTACGAGGCATCGTTATTTAATTAAATTAGATTTAATTGTTTAGCGATGAGAGTTCGTTTAATCGGATTAAATGGATCCGAGCCGCGGCAAATGTTCGTAGAGACATTTGAATTTTGAATTCAAATGTGGGGCCCACTTTAAATGTGGTAGTTGGGAGAGTGGTTGGCATTTATGCCATACCATCCACTTTCCAACCACCTTGGAATGGTTTTGGAAAAACCATTTACCCAAACACCTTGTTTTGGTGAAAAGGGTAAATTGGCTTTTACCAAAACCATTCTCTCTCTCTCATTTGTGTAGAGAATACACAATTTGAAAAACACCAAAAACCCTAGAACTAAAATACAATGGGCGTGAATGTGCCTCTTATCTTCTCTTTGATTTTGTTGCAAAATCAATAAAGCTAGCACTTCATGGAATCAACTAAGGTGATAGGGAAACCAATTCAAAGCTTGGAATCAACAAAGGAAGGATCTTGGAGATCTTCAACTCAAAGCTTGGAATCAACAAAGGAAGGATCTTGGAGATATTCTTCTCAAAATTTTAAAAGCTCAAATCCATTCAATGTAAGTAATTCCGCAACTTATAATGAATTTATGAACACCTTTTCTTGCTTATTAGATCATTGGCATGTTCTAGGAACACTAACAAGTCCGACGACCGGATTTACTTCCAACATATCCGGGGATCTCATGGGTCGCTTCCCAAAGATTCACCGATGATGTATGACTCGCATTTTATTAATCTGGGATTAATTATAAGAGAGAGAAAATTAATCTGGGATTAATTACGGAGATATTTTATCTGGGATAAAATATTATTCATAGAGAGAGAACGGTTAATTTGGAATTAATCGATAAAATAATATATTTGATATATTATACGAAATTGGATTTCGACGCGGAATTAAAATTAGATTTTAATTCGGGCGAACGAGTTAATTTAGAATTAATTCGCTAGCGATGTGAATATTAATTTTGCTAGGCATAATTATTTAATTAAATTTGACTTAATTACGTCGCAACGGAAAATTCATTAATTCAGAATTAGCGAACCCGAGCCCGGGAGTGTTTGAGGGCGCACTCGCATTTCGAATTCAAGTGCGGCCCACAAGTCACATCACGCGTCACATCACTCGTCATTCAAGTGATGGATGTCTTGTCACTTTGAGTGATTGACAACCAGTCACTATTCATTGATTGATGGAGGTGGTTGAAGACTTTAAGTCTTGTACCTTTTTTGGATAATTGGTAATTGTTTTTTGGTATTTTATTTTTGGAAAATTAAAACCATATACACAACATAATTTCTCTCTCTCTCAATCACTCACACGGTTTTGGAGCCAAAATTTCCCTTCTCTCCCATTCGGCTTTTGAAGCATTTTTCTTCTCATTTCTTGCTTGGTTGAGACATAGAAGAAGAACAAGGAAAGATTGTGGCAATTTTTCCAATGCTAGCACATGAAGGGTCATCCGAAGGTGATAGGGAAACCAACTTGTGAGCATGGAATCACCATTTGCAAAGCTTGGAGCTTGGAGCATTCATGGAAGTGATGACCGAAAATGGAGGAGGACAAAACAGTCCATTGCCGAGAGCTCAAGGAAGGGAGAAAAAGTTTTGTCGTTCCTCACATCGCATAACCGATCAATGTAAGTATGATTCTGCCATGCTTCTTTAATGTATTCGCACATGTTTCTTGCGTGAATGATCCTTGGGACTAATCTAGAAACCCAACAATGGTATCAGAGCCATTTTGAGCATGAAATTTGATTAGGGTAAAATTGGGCAAAATTGATTTGAGCATGTTTGAGTGAAATTGATTGTTTGAATATCCTTAAATGATGATAACATGGTGTTATGCATGATCAATTTGATGAAAATTGAATTGGATAAATTTTCCCCAATATGCTTGGCTTGGCCGAATGGTATACTTGCCCTAATATCATGGTATTTTTTTTATTTTGATCATTGGATGATTTGAAATCATTTGGGGAATGTTGATTAAGGATTTAATTGGATTGAAACCGAATCGGACATGAAAAACCCTAAATGCCGTGACATGTGATGCATGGAAAATGATTGATTTTTTGATTCAAATGTGTTGGACATGTTTTGATGATAATGAGCATAATTAATTGAGTGAATTAGTATTTTAGAAATGTTAATTTAGTTAATTAATTATGGCATACACTTTAGGTTAATTAAGTTATGAAATTTGGAAATTTGGTAATTTAATTAATTGGGCCAAATTTGGAATTGGGCTTGTAAAGTTGTAATTGGGTTAATGGACTTGGTTGGGCCAATTTTGGTTTAGGCTAATTGGTTGGATCCAATTGGGCCCAAAACCATTTCCATAAAGTCCAAATATAACTAATGGACCTTTAATTTTAATTGGGCCTAATGGGCCTAAATTGGTTTCTTGGCAAATAAGGGTGATTCCTTAAATGGGTTTTGGTATTTGGGTTTGACTCATATTGACCAAAATTCCATGCCTTAAGAAATTAATTAAAAGCCTAATGGACTTTAATTAAATTAACATTGGATGTTAATCAGGCTTTGAGACCCGTAACGATTAGATTTGGAATCTAAGTCGTAAAGGATCATTAAAAAGTGTAATTATTTAATTTAGAATTAAATATAGAATTAGTATTAAATACAAATTAAATTGGATTTAATATTGTAGTTTAATATAATTCAAGAATTCGTACTTTGAGTACTTATTCGTAAAACGAGTCGGACTCGCGCAAAATCAAATCATTGTTTGAACATTGGATGGTCATTAATTTTCAGATTAATTAATTGGATTAGATTGATTGATAACATGCTTGTGTGAATAAATGGATGCGATGTATGAATAATGTATATCGGATGGATATTAGATGGGTGAGGGAAATTTTGGAAATTGTTGTAATAAATTTAGCATTTATTAATTGGACCTGCGTGTCCAGCCTATTACCTCTTGACTCTGTGTATTTCTCTTCTCACCTATTCCCCTCAATGTAAATGAGGTTTCTTTAGAAGTGTTATGTAATCGGGTAGAAGTAATACTTTTGCTAGCGGGAGAGAGGAAATGGAGAGATTTGTTCTAGGAACAATGTGTTTAAATATCCATCAGCATATCATTATTATATTTATTTACTTATGCGCCTTATTATGTGTTTAGAATTCATGTTTATGGGTGTGTGATGATGAGACCTTAACAAAGATAATTAATTTGTTGCCAATTACGTGAAAAACCCTCAACACATATTAAGCGTTTTTCCTTCCATTGAGTGATTCTTAGTCAAGATCCAAGAATGGCACTGGTTTGTTGGCCAAAGTCAAGACCTTTGTCCGTCGCGGATGTGTTTGAATCATGAAGGCTTTGTTCAATATCGGTGTCTTATCCAAGTTGTGATTTGTTGGCCAAAGTCAAGATTACTTCTTGTCCATCGACATCGATTACGAAGCTTTCCAAGGTCAATGAGTTCTGCTTAACTGGGATCACTAAGTTTGTTGTGCTAAAGCCAAGGCTTAGTTGATTTAGAGGAAAAAAGTTAGGCAATATATTGGATATATTGGCATATATAAGATATATGTTTCGGACTTGGATGTCCACCTACTGGATCTATGAATTGGATGGGATCCAATTGATCTTAGAGATCTACCTAGTTAATTATCATACAATTTGTTGGCCAAAGTCAAGATTGTGTGTTATTTAACGGGATCCTATCCCACTAGGAAACAAGGTTTCCCGAGTACTCCACAGAGGGTTAGAGGCTCGCCGAAAAATAGTGGGAGGCAAGTATTAAATTTGTAATATTCGTTTAGTTACTTGCCAATACGCGCTCATTTCACATTTTTCGTCAAATAAATTAATATATTAGTTGGACTAATATTTAATGTCGTTTTAATTAAACAGTTGGACTGTATTCAAACTATTTCAATTAATAGTTGATTTTATAATTGGATTATAGTAATCAATATAATTGAATTTAGCCTATTAAATTATAGTTGATTATATAGTTAGACTATAGTAATCATTATAATAAATAGTACCTAAAATCGTTGATTCGATAGATGGACTATTGGAATCAAGATAAATGAAAGATTAGCATTTAAAACATAATCATGGGTGAAAATGTATTTAAACGGCTTTAATTTTCAGATTGGGAATAAAATCTCATGATACTCCTGGAGACCGAGAAGTTACTTTATTTGATAGAGTGACGTCTCGAGCCTAAGCCCGGAGTTGAGCAAATAGTAGAACATGATATTTGGAATATTCTGTTGGACAATTATGACCCATAGCGTCATTATTTGTACAGATCACGGTGTTGTTGTACAAATTAACTATGTGACAAAAGAGATTGCACTCTTATCATTTGTGATTAGATCACCTAGATATATAAATGATAGGAGGTCCCTATGATTTGTTCCTGGATTGAGAATGATATGAGACAGTATCAATCCACGAAGGATAAATCATTAAATATCCCTAGTCAGAGCATTATCGAGATTGGACATCGATGAACGCGTAAAAGACTAGTGTTACACTTGTGCGCGTTGTGAGGGCACAACGGCATAGTTCTCATATATTTGGGTATAGCATACTCATGCAAGTGTAATAAGAGGTTGTGTTTCACCGATGGTACGGGAAACAGCTTCGCTCTGGATAGACCCCCTCGGAATTCCATTGGCAGTATGACTATGTGTCTATGGAAATCCGAAATCAGGGTAGGTGTATTTGGTCTTAACCTAAGACTTGCACCGCTAATACTTGCCACAATCAATATACTTTGGTTGCGGTCGTCCAGGGCTTTAACAGGTTCTTTGTACGCCAATACTGGGTATATTGAGAATCGTAGTGTGTTGGGTGTGATGTTAAGACGGAAGTGTCACTCCAGTCATATGGAGATGATGATCGCGCAGGGATACATAACTGGTTAACTATATAAGGTTGCAACCGTCTGGATAATATGACTTGGTCATGATTATCCGATATTAAAGAGACTAGTTGCTCGTAATCCGATATATGCTTCGTACGGGGCAGACACTGTACCAGCCCCAGACCTCGCATGTGATCATCCGATACTGGACAGAAATACGCAATACTACGTATACTACGCCTGATATAGATCCTTTATTCCTGTAAGGATATTTGCAGAAAATTGGGTAGGCATGGCGCTTTGCTAGAGGCCAACCTTGTCTTGTAAATCGGTAAAACGTAGTACGAGGTACTTACGTGTTCGGATAGTCCGACGACCGAATTTACTGCCAATATATCCGGAGATCTCATGGGTCGCTTCCTAAAGATTCACCGATGACGTATGACTCGCACTTTTAATTAATCTGGGATTAATAAGATGAGAGAGAAAATTAATTTGGGATTAATTGCAGAGATATTTTATCTGGGATAAAATATCATTTAAAGAGAGATAACGATTAATTTGGAATTAATCGATAAATTAATATATTTGATATATTAAATGAAATTGGATTTCGACGCGGAATTAAAATTAGATTTTAATTCGGGCGAACGAATTAATTTAGAATTAATTCGTTAGCGACATGAATAGTGATTTTGCTAGGCGTAATCATTTAATTACGACGCAACGGAAAATTCATTAATTTGGAATTATCGAACCCGAGCCCGAGATTATTTGCGAGCGCATTCGCATTTCGAATTCAAGTGCGGCACGCAAGTCAAATCAAGCGTCAAATCATTAGTCGCATCAAGCGTCAAATCACTTATCACTTTGAGTGATGTGACTTGACAACTTGATTGAATTGATGTGAGTTGATGGATGTGGTGGTTGGCATTAATGCTTGACTTTTTGTAAAGCAAAATATGAATAATGAATTTGGAAATTCATTAAGTGTATGATATACACAAATCCAACACCAACCAACTCTCTCTTTTCTCTCCTTCTTCCTCTCATCTACACGCCCATAGTAGGCAA
Organism: Zanthoxylum bungeanum; assembly: GCA_019454045.1. Classification (NCBI taxonomy): domain Eukaryota; kingdom Viridiplantae; phylum Streptophyta; class Magnoliopsida; order Sapindales; family Rutaceae; genus Zanthoxylum; species Zanthoxylum bungeanum. Next base: position 3,672 of record SKCR01052540.1, on the reverse strand, counting down.
AATTCTTCACTGCATTTTCTAGGAAATACCGAGCAGTGAAGGGGAAGCAAGTGGGATTTTGTGGCAAAATCACAAGTGCTATCACACTTACGAGACAAGCGAAGGTGATAGGGAAGTTCACCCATGAGCCGGGAATCAAATGACGAAGCTTGGAGCTTGGTTTCTTGTTGATGAAGGCCGAAACCAGTGAGGGAATTCAGCTCACTGCCGAGCAGTAACAAGGCAGAAAGTTTGAGTTTTTGTTGCCTCCTGCGTCGCTCAACTGCTCGATGTAAGTATTCTGTGACTTCCTCGATTTTATTCACACATGTTCATGCTTGTTTTATTGATCTTGGGATACTTAGAATCTCCAACAATGTTATCAAGAGCATGGTTAAAAGCACGAAAAAGTTTAGGGTTAAAATTTGGGTAAACTTGATTTTGAGCATGATTAATGAAATTGGATGAATTAGTATGCTTAAATATGTTTGAATTGAAGTTTGATTGGATCAATTTCAAGAAAATGGTTTGGAACAATTTTTCCCCAAATATTTGGTGTTGGCCGAATAGGATGAGCCCTAAAATGTCTTGGGATTTTTTATTTTTGATCATTGGATGTGTTGGAAATCATTCGGGAATATGATTTAATGTCGATTGTGGAATTAATTGGATTGAATTCGAATCGGACGTTAAATCCCCAAATTGCCGAGAGCATAAGAGCATGTAATTGGGTTTGATTTTTGTTAAAATGTGTTGGACATGTTTTAATGTTGAGGGCATGATTAATTAGTACTAATTTGGTGTTTTGGAAATATTGATTTGGGTGATTAATTATGTTAATACACTTTAGTTTAATTAAACATTAAATTTGCAATTTTTGTGTTTGATTAAATGGGCTTAAAATTGGATTTGGGCCTTTAATGTTGTAAATGGGGTTATTGGGCATGGTTGTACCAAGTTGGGTTAAGGCAAATTGGATTGGATCCAATGGGGCCCAAAACCGCCTCCATAAAGCCCAAATGCGACTTAATGGACCTTTAAAGGTTAATTGGGCCTAAAGGCCAAAATTGATTTATGGGCTTATGGGGTAACTCCCGGATTGGATTTTGGTTATTCGGTTTGACCCGAGTTGACCAAAAGTCCAAGCCTTAAGAAATTAATTAAAAGCCCATTGGACTGATTGATCGTTACAGATTAATTAATTTGATTAGATTGATTGATAACATGCTTGTGTGAATACGTGGTTACGATGCATGAATAATGTATATCGGATGGATATTAGATGGGTGGGACAATTTTAGAAATTGTTGTAATAAATTGGATTTATTAATTGGACCTGCGTGTCCAGCCTTATTACCTCCTCATTCTGTGTATTCTCTTCTCACATATTCCCCTCAATGTAAATGAGGTTTCTTTAGAAGTGTAGTGTAACGGGTAGAAGTAAATACTTGTGCCAGCGGGAGAGAGAAAGGGAGAGATTTGATCTAGGATCATTGTGTAAAGTATCCACCCGCATATCATTATTACTTTATCATATGCGCTTTATTATGTGTTTAGAATGCATGTTTAAGGGTGTATGATGATGAGACCTTAACAAAGATAAACAATTGGTTTCCAATTTGTACTCGAAAAACCCTCGCAAAATATTAAGCGTCTTTCCTTCCATTAACTGATTCTCACTCAAGATCCGAGACTGGCATTGGCTTGTTGGCCAAAGTCAAGGCCTTTGCCCATCGAGGATGTGTTTGAATCACGAGAGCTTTGTTCCATATTGGTGTCTTGTCCAAGTTGTGGTTTGTTGGCCAAAGTCAAGACCACTTCTTGTCCATCGACATTGATTACGAAGCTTTCCATGGTCAATGGGTCGCGCTTAACTGGGATCACTAAGTTTGTTGTGCCAAAGCCAAGGCTTAGTTGATTCAGAGGAAAAAGGTTAAGTAATACATTGGATGTATTGGCATATATAAGATATATGTTTCGGATTTGGATGTCCCCCTACCGGATCTAGGAATTGGATTGGATCCAATCGATCTTAGAGATCTACCTAGTTAATTATCATACAATTTGTTGGCCAAAGTCAAGATTGTGTGATATTTAACGGGATCCTAGCCCACAAGGAAACACGGTTTCCTGAGTACTCGACAGAGGGTTAGAGGCTCGCCGAAAAATAGTGGGAGGCAAGAATTGAATTTGCAATACTCGTTTAATTACTTGCCATACGCACTAAAAAAAATATCATTTCGTCAAATAAATTAAATATTAGTTGGACTAATATTTAAATGTTGTTTTTAATAAATAGTTAGACTATATTCAAACTATTCATTTATAGTTGATTTTATAATTGGATTATAGTAATCAATATAATTGATTTTAATCTCTTAAATTATAGTTGATTAAATAGTTTGACTATTGTAATCATTATAATAAATAGTACCTCAATCGTTGATTAAATAGTTGGACTATTAGAATCAAAATAAAATTGAAAGATTAGTGTTTAAAACTAATCTTGGGGAAAATGTATTAAACGAATTTAATTTTCAAAATTGGGAATAAATTTCAGGATGGTCCTGGAAAATAATAAGTTATTTTATTTGATAAAATAACATATTATGCCTAAGCCCGGAGTTAAGCAAATAGTAGAGCATGATCTTTGGAAGATTATGTAATGATAACTTAAGTGCTTAATCCATTAAGCTTGTCGCATTATACTCCTTAATTTCTGAATCAGAACTAAGGATTACATCCTTAAAGTATGATAAAGAAATGGAAGGATCTTCATAAATCTATCTTCAGATTTTAGAAGTACTAAATTGCAATAAATAACTCTTGGAGAGTGTAGGCACTGCATTTTTGCATATAAATCCCGATGATGAGTCTCATTTGAGGCACTACCATTTAAGTCGCGGAAACCGCGGGAAACGGAAGTCGGAAGGGAAAAGATGGAAATCAGTACTTTATCGAATTTGACTCGCTTGTTTAGCTTCGGGCTCGCTGGTGGACCTCTGTTTTAAAGCACCTTTAGCCTAAAAAACCCGCAAACACTTAACCTTGGCCCAAAACCCCACATCTAGCCCACACACACACCAAGCCCACCATCAAAAGCCAACCAAACGCACCAACCAAAGAACACACGCCCAAGCCTTGGCCCACACGCCAAAGCCCACTTAAGACACATCCAAATTAATTAAATATATATTTAACACATGTGTAATTAAATAAAATAAATAAAATCTAAATAATCAACTACCAAAATAATAAAAATACTTACACAAATTAAAGAAATTGCATGCCTAATTAAGATAAATCAAATATATTGTATTCCTAACTTAACAAATCTCATGCCTAAACAATACAAATCAAATATATTAGCTTCCTAATTTGAACCAATCTTGTCTCCAATCAATCTAAGGTTTTCCTTACATGACACTAAATCATATCCCTTTTTAATTAGCCAAATCCCTTTCCTTGTCAAGCCTAGCCTTTGTCTATAATAGAAACCTTTGGCCAAGACATTCCCTCTCTCTCATTGACGGCAGTGACCAAAACAAAAAAAGCAAATAAGCCAATTCCGCACAACACATACACTCCTTCATCAACCCTTCACGCTACTACATCAGCCATCACGCACTCAGACCTTTCGCTCACACAAAAAAAAACCACACATTGCCGCTTCAACACCAAGCAGACCACACT
>SKCR01052539.1:0-18054 GCA_019454045.1 Zanthoxylum bungeanum | reverse complement strand
GAGGCAGACCCTGAGAGCGGAGGCAGAGGATGAAGGGCAGAGGCTGACAGCAGAGGCTGATGGCAGAGGCTGACAGCAGAGGCTGATGGCAGAGGCTGACAGCAGAGGCTGATGGCAGAGGCTGAGGCTGACAGCAGAGGCTGATGGCAGAGGCTGACAGTAGAGGCTGAAGATGAAGCTGAGGCAGAGGCTGAAGCTGAGGCAGAGGCTGATGCTGAGGCAGAGGCTGTTGGCAGATGCTGAGTCAGGCAGAGGCAGAAGCTGAAGCTGAAGCTGATGCAAATCAGAACTTTCCCGAGGCTTGTTGTAAAACAACAATATCCTTAAAACAAAATTCATCCCCTACCGTAGGTGCAGTAGAACGTGAGACGATTGTTTCCCAGGATACAACGGAAACGTACGAGAAAGGGCACCACCAGACTCGTATCCAACGAACCACAAAGTGTTTGAACTCTCATTTTAACAAAACAAAGAAAATGATCTTTCGTGTGTGTGCTATGTCTTTCTCTATTTTCTATTTCATTCTCTGATCTTGAAAACAAGAACTGATGTTGTTTATATAGGAAAAGAAAACACATCTCAATTAATAGAAATAACTAGCCAATTAAATTTCATAATGGGAGATGTTACACATTATTGTAACCACCAAGCTAATTAAATTAGCTATTATGGAAATTAAACTTTTGTAACCACCAAGCTAATTAAATTAGCTGTTATGGAAATTAAACTTTTGTAACCACCAAGCTAATTAATTAGCTGTTATGGAAATACAAAAGGCTTGAAAATTGTGAACTTTGAGCAACAATTTCTCATTCACCCAAGCACCATTTTAAGCATATGAATATACCATTTCGAAGTACTCACGGAGGAGTATCCGAATCATTCAATAACAACCACTAACACGAAGTGGACCATGCTTAAAATTGAGCCTCAAAATGCTTATAAATAAGCATTTTTCCAACACATACACTATGACTGTGTAATGTGTAATGTGTGTGCGACGACACCTATTACACACTAAAATGACTGTGTGATAGGTGGCGTCGCACCTCATCGCATGATCCGATGGGTGTGCGACGACCCATCAGACGGTGCGACGACACCCATCACACCGCTATTTTGGCGTGTGCGATGGGTGCCGTCGCACACTCATTGCAATATCATTGTTCTTTACTGCTTTGATTTGATTTCAAGGATAATTTTATCCAAACATAATTTATTTGACTAATTGAATAATAAAAACATAATAACAGCTACTTGTGTTATATATTGCATTAATTTTTTTTTTGCTTAATCTGTATTAAGTTCCCTAACTGAAAGCTTTTGGTATATATTTGATGAATTATTTGTTAATAAAATGAATTTGAGGGTGTGATTGAAGTTTAAACCGGAGTTGACTCATTCAAATTTTAAGGAATGTATCTGTTATATGATCATTTATTTTCTCCATCCGTTTTGACAGAAACACATATAACAACTAGATTGTTTGACCAAGTTTTTTAAAATCATAAAGAGTTTGACTTTTGTTCTATAAATTCGGTGGCTCAATTTTTTATATCATTTTTTATTTTCTCAATTTCGGGGAGAAAGCGAAACAAACCCAATATCACAAGAAATTAAGAAAATCACGAGACAATATTAAGTAAGAAAGTCACACAAGTAACTTTAAAATAAAAATAAAAATAATCATTATTGAATAAAATTGATCTTAATTAGACTTCCAATTTGACTTTATTTATGATATATAAGTTTTTATAAAACTTGCGACCAAGGCGACGACGTCGTGTGTTTGACCCATAATGGGGATGACTTTGACGGCTCTGCTTAACGGCGTTCTAGTTTAATGTCCAAATCTAAAGTGGGTCCCACTCAAATCCAATCAATTTTTAATAGTGACAGAAGACACGTAATGCCAGTCTACCGTTTACGTGAAGAGTAATTATTTGATGTAACAAAAATTTGGATGATGTGGTATTATCAATAAATTAGTAAATAATATGTATGATTTAATATTTATCTTTTAATTGTTTTTTAATATTTTAACATGCGTGACAATTAATTATTCAATTGTTGCATGAATTGTAGATTTTTTCCCATGAGAATGTTCATGTGGGTACCACTTACCAGGTTTCCTTTTTTTTTTTTTTTCCTTATTGTATTTTAATTAATAAATAATGGCACAAGCTGTCTCGATTCAACGAGAGAGTTTCTTTCGTTTGTTTATGAGTTATATGAGCTGTATTAGCATTATTATAAGGTAAGTTTAAGTCAAAGTTGTTGTTAATTAGGAAATAATTTCTCATTAGACAAGTTACTCAATTGAAAGATTTTGATTGCAAAAAGCTAAACAAATATGCATAATTAAGATATTGACCCAGTGGGAAAAAAATAATAGCTCTTGGATTAAAATCAATATGAATTATGATTAAAAAGCATTGTTCATGAAAATCTAGATGGGATTTGCCGGATATTTTTTAAAAAATTTCGAAATCCCACCTTCAAATATCCGATTATCCCAATTTTTTTTAAAAAAATACATCATTTTTTCGGATTGGAATCCAAAACTTAACAATTAAGTATTAAATCATTGACATCATGTTGTTAACTAAATCTTATATTTTTTAACTATAATTTTCATATATATATATATATATAATTTAATTTCGAAATTTGAGCAGATCCGCTATGATTTTTCAATTTTTGTTTGCTTGAAACTGAGATCGAAGGGTCTTATTAATGGGTCCCATCGAGTTTTAGTTTATAATTTCGTAAACCGAATGGTTCAAGTGAAGTCATAATTAAACAGAATTTCTATTCTTTGAATTCAAAGCACTAATCGCATACCAACTACTACCAAATTCATAAAAAGCAGCTTCAGCCAAAAGTGCTTCGTATTATTTGCAGATGAGGTTTTTGAATCGAGCATAAAAACTCTCGTACTTTGGCTTATTGTTTTTATCTTAATATTGATTTGGCAGCTAATGGGATATTAGCAAAATTGAATATCTTTTGCTGTTTAGTGCTTGTTTTTGTTTTGAGTTTGTATTATAAGAAAGAAGATGAAGTGTTTTCACTATTTCAAGGAAAAGAAACTGAGAGTAAGGGAAGAAAGATCAGCTCCAGAGTTGAAAGAGCCAAGAAAATCTGAAGATTATTCAGGGGCTGATCGTTTTGTTAAATCTTCATGCTCCATGACTTCCCCACGTGGGATTCCCGAATTATACGAAGAGAAATCTCACAACCTGAGAGTATTTTCATACTCTGAGATGAGACAAGCCACGGATGAATTCAACAGGATGCTTAAGATTGGTGAAGGTGGATTTGGGATTGTGTATAAAGGTTCAATTAAGCCTGCTGATGGGAAAGGTGAAGCTACTGTAGTTGCTATCAAAAAGCTTAACAAGGATGGCTTGCAGGTATAAATAATTTCTCTTTTGTTCAGTATAACTAATGCTTGGGGATGACCTTTTACTTTTTTGTTTTGTTTTGCCTTCTAATTTCTCACTTTATATGAATCTAGTATTGAATTTGAATCACTGTGGCACTTATTCATATTCAGATTGCTTATCTTTAGGGCTTAAATCTCTAGGTAATTGACCTGTGTAGTGCTTTTTACACACGGGCTTTAAGGCTTTAACCCTAATTCTCTGTAACTCGTACAGGGTCATAAACAATGGGTAGCAGAAGTTCAATTTCTTGGTGTTTTGGAACACCCAAATCTTGTCAAACTGATAGGATACTGTGCTGTGGATGGAGAAAGAGGGATCCAGCGTCTACTCGTGTACGAGTTTATGCCAAATAGGAGCTTAGAAGATCATCTTTTTAGTAGAGCATTTCCACCTCTTCCATGGAAAACAAGATTACAGATAATACTTGGGGCAGCTGAAGGATTGACTTATCTACATGAAGGATTGGAGGTTCAGGTTAGTTCAGTATCAATCTAAATCATTCTTTCCCCAGTATGCTCAAGATCCAAACAACTATTCCTTATTTCTAGTCATCTAATGTTTTGTAATGCTATGTGAAGGTGATATATCGTGATTTCAAAGCCTCCAACGTATTATTGGATGAGAATTTTAAGCCAAAGCTTTCAGACTTTGGGCTTGCGAGGGAGGGGCCATTGGTTGGCCATACACACGTGTCGACAGCAGTAAGTAACTCCTTTTGCCAATACTGTTAGTAACATATTCTCTTGGATCATTTTGTGTGTACTAGACTTCTGTAAAATTCCACCAAAAGCAAAAAATATCAAGTTGAAAGTATGCAATCGTGTCAAAGTTGTCTGGACGAACAACTTAAGTAGCAATTTGAGTCAATCAATGTTTGTTCGTGACTCACAAATGACTATATAGATTAAGTAGCAAAACTATAGGATGCTTTTTAAAAGCAAGACTTGGTAAATTTGGAGTAATCTGAAATAAGCAGGAGACTCTATTGTTGTGCTTGTGAGAACTTACATCTCCGTAATCAGGTGGTGGGAACATACGGATACGCTGCTCCAGATTACATAGAGACAGGCCATCTCACAGCCAAAAGTGATGTATGGAGTTTTGGTGTGGTATTGTATGAGATGCTCACTGGCAGGCGATCACTGGAAAGAAACCTCCCAAAAACAGAGCAGAGACTTTTGGAATGGGTACAACAATATCCTGCTGACAGTAAAAAGTTTGGCTTGATAATGGACCCTCGTCTTGAAAACGAGTATTCTATCAACGAAGCTCGAAAAGTTGCCAGGTTAGCAGACATTTGTTTGTCAAAGAGTTCCAAGGAACGGCCGAAGATGAGTCAGGTGGTGGAGAGATTGAATCAGATAATGCAAGTTTCAGACGAAGGAGACTCTTCTGATAAAAACTTTGGAGAGGGCTGTGAAAATGACACAGTTGAGGCAGAAACGAAACCAAAACAATATGAACCTTCTGAGTCATGGAAAAGACGAATGGCACATCTCGCTAAACTGGGTGAGCATGTAGAGGGAGCAAGTAGAAGAAGGTTATTGATTATGCAGCGGGCCAAAGTGCTTTGACGGTTTTAGAATTTCCTCTCCTCTCAGTCCTTGCTCGAGTTTCCTAATTGTTAACGTAGAATGTCAGAATTTATTGGAAACTGAATGTACTTGAACCATGGAACTGGAAAATGATCTTGCTAATGTTGTTGCTTCTTGTATAGGTGATGAAATGGAAGAGCCTTCTAGTGTTCTTCATTTTGTAGTATATTTGGAAGCAGTTTGCTTTTTTCAACCATAAAGAAACAGTTTTGTTGAAGAACAACAAAGAAAGCAACGAAAATGACACGTATGAGTTTTCTTCCATTAAATTCAAATGAAGGTTATGCTTGACCATATTTACATTCGGATATTGTCTAATTTAGCCCAAAAACAGAAGGGAAAGTTCATCCGCAAATTATCAGCTGTGTTTTGATTCACCATGAAGTACTGAAAGAATAGAAGCATTTCCCTAACTCATCCTTCTTACATATTTCTTTTTTTGAACACCGGGGCCCGACGTCATCCATATGGATGCGTAGATAAACCGGTGGCTCTTACAAGAGTGCTATTCTGGACTTGAACCTGAGACATTGAAATCCCAAAGCTCAAACCGCAGACAAATGCTGCCATCTTGGTCAACCCATAGAGAGTCGCCGATACACGCACTGGTGCCATAGCTTCAATTTCTACGTCTGGTTGTTCCACTTTCTTTACTTGCAAATACCATACAACAGGCTGCAGCAAAACAGAGCATATGTATCTCATTGCTAATCACCATTTTCCCAGTGATTCAGAATCACCAGTTAAAATTCCAGAGCAGTTGGGATCTTACGTCTATCTACAAATATTTATAATAACAAATTGCAGAACATAGAGGTAACTTACATCACAAACTCCCATTACTTGATCTGTCCGAGCGGTAACTTGTGCCACAACTAATAATGTCAGCAGCTAAACATTTTTAATGACGGTGACATGCATAATACAAAAAAGTGGCAAAAAATAATCTCTCCTAGGAGCTGCCCTCATGGCCTCTACCCTACCTGCCATTTCATTTCCTTCATCCCTAGTATTTCATTTCAAGAAAAGGAACCAATCTCCAGTGCAATGTCTCAGCAAAATTTCCTGACCCTTCTTCCAATTGCCGCTGTTTGTAACTTCATTGGCTGAATACTAGATACTCAAAGATTCCCAGTCGCCTTGAGAGTGTCATATGCCCAATTTATGATTCAGAAAGACGAGATGAACGAACTTCCTAAATCATGTGCTGTGAGTTAACTTTCAGTCACCAAAAAAATGTTCTGTGAGTTAACTTTCAGGATCCAGAAGAATGACGATCAATCAATTTTAAGGGGGAGCTTGGCTGGTTCTGTTGTGTGGTCTATTTCTATAGAAATAATCATATGTAATGTACATGAGGAAATCCAAAAAGAGGCTCTTTTCCGATGTTCCTCGAGAGAACTCAACATTTTCTTGTATATTACGGTAGGCTCTGTCCATTATCTTATAGGAAGTCTCATCAAAATCAAAGGAAATCTCACTCAGCTTCTGACCCCACAATAGAGTCTTCTCAGGCATCCCCTGCTTGCAAAAGTGAGACAGCAATACATTAGTAGTAATGACATTTGGAACAAAGGGCATCTTAAGCAATTTTGCAGCAACTATCATAGCACGATCCATTATGTCACTGCAAACACCATTCATCATAGTGTTGTATGTCACCGTGTTCGGAACAATACCCGCTGAAAGAAGCTCATCCAGCATAACCACAGCTTGATTCATTTTTCGAATATTGCAGAAACCATGCATCCGTATATTATATGTTGTGATATCTGGGTCCCACCCGCTAGCATACATTTTATTCACAAACTCATCTGCTCTAACCATGTCAATTGCTTTACAATACCCACCTATCAAAGTGTTGTATGTGACTATATCAGGGACTAACCCAGTCCGATACATGTCCATAAATGCATCAATAGCTGACTTCATTCTGCCTTGTTTGCAAAAGCCATTAATGATAATATTAAAGGTAAAGACATCTGGAAGGAGACCCTTTTGCCTCATTTCTCTCTCCAATTTCAATGCTTCATTCAGATTCCCACAGTTACAAAACCCAGCAATTAAAGAGTTATATGCGAAATTATTTGGTACATACCCTATCCTTGACATTTCTAAAAACACGTCATAGGCCTCCGCCACCATGCCTGCTTTAGAAAGTCCATTGATATAGGCTGAGAAGGCAACTGCATCGGGAAATATTTTCCTCCTATTCATCTCATTCCACAGACTTTGAGCTCCTATCAGATCCCCTATCCTGAAGTACCCATCCAGAAGCATAGTAAAAGCAACTTTATTGAGGGGAAAACCCTTCTCTATCATCTGACACAAAAGATCCCAGGCCTCTTGCAGCCTTCCCTTCTTGCAAAAGCCCATGAGCAGAGAACTACATGTGGAGGATGAAGGAGTCAGACAAAATTTATCCATAATTGTATATGCTTCAAAGGCATTTTCTTCTAACCCTGCCCTGCTGTAGGCTGCAATAATAGAGTTAAAAGCAAAAATACTTGGAGATACTCCTTTCTCAAACATATCCTCAAAAAATTTCCAGGCCTCATCCAAGCGACCTGCCCAACATAATCCTGCTACTGTAATATCATACAACGAACAATCAGGAAGCAACCCTGATACTGACAAATCTCTTAACAACCTGTCTCCATCCTCCGCACCACCATACTTGTAATGCCCTGACACTAGAATATTAAAAGTTACAGCATCAGGAGCTACATCTCTGCTCCTCATTTCTTCATATAGCATGTTTGCCTGATCAATGTCCCTAGCTTTAACATACCCATTTAGCAGGGCATTATAAATTACCACGTTTGGAGAAAGACCCTCCTCTCGAATCATATCAAAAATATTCCTAGCTTGCAATACATTTCCCTCTTTGCACAAGGCATTAATAACTGTGCTAAATGTAGCAGTGCTTGGCTTGCAGTCCCTTTCAATCATCAAATGCATCTGATACAGTGCATCTGAAGTCTGTCCTCTAATGCAATAGGCATTGATCAAAATGTTATAGGCAAAAATGTCTGCAGTGCACTCGTACTTATGCATCACATATAACAAACTCTCGCCAATTGTAATACAACCTTTTCTACAAAACCCAAAAATCATTGCATTAAAAGTATAATTAGAAGGTCTAGGACCTAAGCGAATCATATCCCTAAACAACTTCCACACACTGCCATAATCACCAACTCTAAGTAACAACTTAAAAAGAATAGTAATTGCAGACTCACTTGGTGTGATCCCCACCTCCCTCATTCTATGCAAAATCTCCATCGCCTCGGTACTCATTTCCACCCTCAAATAGCCACGCATAAGAGTATCAAGTACCAGAAAATCTAATTTGTATAGACGATGACCACCCAACATAAACTCCACCAAATGCTTACTCCTAGCTCCAATTCTGCTTATAACCCAATAAACTACATCTTGTGCAAGAAGCCGTAAATCTTCATCCACTAAAATATGCACAGCAATGCAACAAGACCTAATTGTAGACTCGGAATCATCGCAAAATACCAACTTGAGGAATGCAAATGCTGCTTCACGAGTTTCTAATAGTTTCATGATCTTCACTAAACAGTATGGGCAGAAATTTTGTGAAAGGATTTTTAATATATATCCCTTTTCAGTTTTGAGAATCTTCGATAACCCCACAACGATTTTTCGCCGCTCATTTGAGTTTATGTGCGTTATTGAGTTCGAATTTGGATTAGATAAAGGTAAAAACTGATATAAATAATCAGAGCTGATGCAATTTGAAGAATAATGGTTTACAGTTTCGTCAAAAAGAGGGGAAGTGGAGAGATTTAGGGTTTGAAAAAAGTTCAAAGTCTTGAGCTTCAGTAAAGAAAGGAGAGAAGATGAGCGGTGTACCTTAAGAGTACTGCGCACCTGAAGCACGTTAGCGCACATCCGAATTTATCGGCGAAACGTCGGAGATGCGTTTCCCGGCTATCGGTCTTTGAAAGTTTTATACAGAACGGCGGGGCAGTGCATTAGCGGGGTTTAGGAAATGTCAGTCACAGCGTCACTGTCACTGTGCTGTTGGTGTTTTTTGAGAGTTAAGAGTGAGTCTAAATGTACCTAGTCTATATTCTGATGATACCCGTTTCCTAATAGTAGTGCTCAGCCCAAGTTGAATTGGACAAGAAAGTGGTTGCTCAATTTTAGGTCAGCATTCGTTTATTCGTTTATTTGTTCGATTTGATTCGTTTTAAATTGAATATGAGTTTGAGAAAATGAATTCGTTTAATTAATGGATCAATTCGATTATTAAACAAATCGAATCCGAATTTAAATTGATCAATTCACCCATAGTTGGGCTTGGAGATGTAAATGGGCTAAGGTAAGATGGCCCAACGTAATCTTCCGTCTGATATTCTTTGGTTAACACTTTCTTGTCATGGACTGGACTAGTAGGTAAAGATCTTTGGGTATATCATGTGCCGGGTGTATATGTCATTGCTATGCGGGTTTCATACAGTTGTGGGGCCCACCTGCTGTGAGAGAGATGACATATACACCCGGCACATAATATAATTTTTGCTTCGGGGGACCGGGGAGGGGTCTCAATCGATCTTTCTAGTCTTCCTGTTGCTGAACTAACATTCAAAAGGGCAGTTACATAGGAGACACTGCTCAATAGACAAAACTGTGAGACAGGCAATCACTATTTATTTATTTTTTTATTTTTTTTACAGGGGTTCGGTTCCTCTTCCGGGCTCGGTTATGGACGAGAGGATATGTCATTTTTTGACTCAGGCTGTGGTTTATTTGTTAGCTCTGGGAGAAGGACGTCAAAGGTTTTAGTAATGCTTTGAAATCGGGAAGGCTCAAAGCAGACGGGCACTAAAAGGGAATGTGGGTTGAAACCTCCTCCTCCTCTGCCTGGTAAATATTACTTCGGTATTGGAAACGTGTTCAGTTCTTTGATCCATTCAGGATTTATCTTCAATTCTAGATAATAATGAAAAATCATAATATTATTTTTAGTCTTGATCTTTTATTTCTTTACATTTATCTTTAATCAATAGAAAATACAATTCAAATATATCATAATTCTGCTGTTATCACTGAAACTCCATATAACAATCGATTTCCAAAACAAAATATACATCATTAGGAATTTGGATTCAACATTGAGTTACGTGTTAGATTTTTTTATAATATATTATTATATATACTTTAATAATAATACATAATTAAAATTATTATATAATAATTATCAATTATATATATATATATATAAAAATCTCATTTCAGCATCGAATATTTCCTTTAAAAAATACTTAAAAAGTCAAATATCAAACAATATCTAAAATTTTAAATTGTAAACCAGACATCTTCAGGTACATACACCAAGAGCTTAATTACTCGGCCATTAATGAGACTAACAATCTTGGCTCATACAGGTTCATGTAATGAAAGCTGTTTTGATTTCATTATAGCTCTAAACGAACTGTTTTTGTTTCTTTCTCCAAATATTCATCTTCAAATTTTCTAATACATAGAGAAAAAAAGAGAATATAATATCAAAGTCTCTTGTGAATACTTGATTCCTTCAAAATTCTTTAACAGGGAAAATTTAACATGAAGGATCACACATCATTACAAAAATAACACAGATCATCCCTATCAAAGAATGCTGGTTACCCTTAATTCTCATTTAAAAAAAAAATTACTCTGATTAATCTCATTTTCCCATCATTCATGCATTTACAGATAAAATCTTCGATCATGTTAAGTGGGATTTCGATTTCCTTCATTTTTTTGTTAACAAAATCCAAAAGAACAAAAAAAAAAAAAACATAGTGCCTTTTCAATTGGGGTTCAGTTCATTCAGGCCACAGCAACTGTACCCGTCCGTACAGTTTTGCTGGGTGTTGAGTTCTTAGATTCTGAATTTCTAGCTGATGAAGAAGATGACTTCTTCCAGTTCCTCTCCTTGGTTTCATCTATCTCTATCTGTTCTTGCCTGCACTCTTTGCTACAAAACGGTGTGTCTCCTCTGCAATATTTCATCAAAATTCCATATTTTAGAAATCAAGCCGAGCCAATCAATCAAATACACGATCTTAAAAAAAAAAAAAATTTCAAATCTTGAATATCAATTTATATAATTCTATGCAGATTCACATCTGGGTACCTCAGATTTCTACGAATCGTAAAAAAAAATTTGACTGAATCGAAGCAAATTGTGTTGTAAGTTGTAACTAACCTGTACATGAAGATGTCTGATTTATAGCCAAGGGGCTTACGACACAAAAAGCAAGCATCAAGGAAGTGGGGCTCCTGGTAATCTGCGCACTCGGCGTAATAGTAAGACATCCCCGATGCTTATATGATATAGTTAACGGAAGCCGATTCCGGTTGCTAAGATGCGCCGGGAAAGTAAATGATAGAAGAATGAACAGGTGGGGGGAGGGAGACGTAAAGCAGAGAGGTAGATGTATTTATAGCGACGTGGCCTAGAAGGAGAAGTTGACTTGAGGTAATCGAGTGCATTAACGACCACGCTAAAGCATTATTCTATTACCCAATCGAGCGGTCTTTTGCCGGGTGGATAAATATTGGTCGTTGATATGGTTAAGGAACAGCTTTGCATTTTAAAAACCAACGGCGATTATCATAAATCTGGCTGGGTGGTTTAATCTATAGCCCCACTGCATTGATGATGTATCTCTTTCATGAGTCATGACATGACAGTAATAAATTAATAAATATTCTTGTTTAGCAACATAATTTTACTTATTTTCCATTTGGCCCCTTTGTTTGTGAATTTTTTTCATTGTTTTTTGCCCTAGTTAGATTCTGTGCTCCTCACCTAGACACGTTGGTGATATGTGGTTTTTATTTTTTATTTTTTATTTTAATTATTATTAGTATTAGGCTAATAGATTTAAATGATTTTAAAATTATACCAATGAAATTAAATTCTTAAATAGATTATATTTTCCTCACACGGACATTTTGGTGATTTACGGTTTAACTTTTTTTTTTCTAGACTAATTATTTTAAATGACTAAAATATTTAGTTGTGGACGCTGGTTTTCGCTCGAGGTCCACAATCGAGAATTTATAGATTGGGGGCACTAGCGATCCTTGATCCTCGTGGATTGTCGTGGGGGCGATAGATATGATATGATGAGAGCTCTGGAGAGAAGATTATTGAGCTATGAGAGTTTTGGAGAGAAGATTATTGAATTATGAGAGTTGTGATCCCAATTCTCTTCTAGATCTCGGTTCCTTTTATAGGCTATTTGAGGTGAGATTCATGAATGCGTTTAATTGACATACATTTTGTGTATTGGTAACAGTTGTGTCATGAAGGAGTATTATGGGCAGTCATGAAGACTGAAAACGGCTGGGTTATGAGAGATATTTATGAGTCTGAGCGTTTCGTGGGCTGACGTATGATGGGCCTTGGTTATGGTTTGGATGTGGGGTATTTTATTGGGAGTGGGCCCGTGAATCCTCAGGCCTGAGTCTTATGTTGGGGAGTCTGGGGTGCGTTCAGTGTTGGGTCTGAAGCAAAAGGTCGAAATTTCCCTTGGACCAAATTTGGCCCATACAGTTTATCCCCTACTCTCTAAGTCAAATAGTCATTGTATTGGAGAGTATTTGTCGCGTGTGTCGTATGAGGTATGTATAAAGCATGTAAGCGTACCTGGACGTTGATGTCGTTTGGACCTGCCAAAGATCACACCATTTTGATAAAGCTAAGTAAATACCAATAATGAACCCCAGTCGACCAGATATGGATGTTGATCTAAGAGATCGTTATGAGTTTGTGGGAATGACCATGTCGAACAGATGAAGGTCAGGTCTTGAACTTGACTCTACATGAGCCCATAAGGAATGTCCCTGGTCGACTGAGCCAGATGAAAGTTCATGATATAAGTCATACGATATGTGTAGTCCACGTCTACAATTTCGACTCTACATGAGTCCATGGGGGATGTCCCCGGTCGACTGAACCAGAATAAGTCATACGACATGTGTAGTCCATGTCTACAACTCGACTCTATATAAGTCCATGGGGGATGTCCCCGGTCGACTGAACCATATGAAGGTTCAAGATATAAGTCATACGACATGTGTAGTCCATGTCTACAACTTGACTCTACATGAGTCCATGAGGGATGTCCCCGGTCGACTGAACCAGATGAAGGTTCATGTGATAATTCACACGACATGTGCAGTCATTGTCTACAACTTGACTTGACATGAGTCCATGAGGGATGTCCCCGGTCGACTGAACCAGAATAAGTCATACGACATGTATAGTCCATGTCTACAACTCGACTCTATATAAGTCAATGGGGGATGTCCCCGGTCGACTGAACCATATGAAGGTTCAAGATATAAGTCATACGACATGTGTAGTCCATGTCTACAACTTGACTCTACATGAGTCCATGAGGGATGTCCCCGGTCGACTGAACCAGATGAAGGTTCATGAGATAATTCACACGACATGTGCAGTCCTTGTCTACAACTTGACTCGACATGAGTCCATTGGGGATGTCCCCGGTCGACTGAACCAGATGAAGGTTAGGATAATTCACATACTACGGGTCAAATGACCAGAGGAGTCTTCAATGTCGTTTGGACCAGATGAAGGTCTATGAAAGTCTTCATTCTACAGACCTGACGAAGGTCCAAGAGTCTTTCCTTATCATACTACTAGACCCGATGAAGGTCTATGAAGGTTATCACCCATTCTCATGATGAGGGTCCATGAGACTACGGTCGTATGGACCTGTCGAATGGACTTGATAATGGTCCAAGAAGGTCATCACTTCTCACTCTACTAGACCTGAAGAATGTCAATGAGGGTTCTCATTCCTCATTCTACAAGACCTGACAAATGTCAATGAAGGTTCTCATTCCTCATTCTACAAGACCTGACAAAGGTCAATGAATGTATAATTCCTCATTCTACAAGATCTGACTAAGGTCAATGAGGGTATAATTCCTCATTCTACAGGACTTGTAGTCTGAGACCATGTTGTCTGAAGACCATGAGACTACATTCGAATGAACCTGATGAAGGTCCATGATGGTCATCATCCTACTAGATTGGATGAAGGTCGGTCGACTGGGCCCGATTGAGGTCCAATGGATTCTTCATACTACCTAATCTGATGAAGACCGGTCGATTGGACCTGATGGAGGTCCAATGGAATCTTCATACTACTTAATCTGATGAAGGTCGGTCAATTGGACCTTATGGAGGTCCAAATGATTTTTCATACTACATAACGTGATGAATGTCGGTCGAGTGGACCTGATGGAGGTCCAATGGATTTTTCATACTACCTAACCTGATGAAGGTCGGTCGAGTGGACCTGATGGAGGTCCAAATGATTTTTCATACTACATAACCTGATGAAGGTCGGTCGAGTGAACCTAATGGAGGTCCAAAGGATTTTTCATACTACCTATCCTGATGAAGGTCGGTCGAGTGGACCTGATGGAGGTCCAAATAATTTTTCATACTACCTAACCTGATGAAGGTCGGTCGAGTGGACCTGATGGAGGTCCAAATGATTTTTCATACTACCTAACTTGATGAAGATAGGTCGAGTGGACCTGATAGAGGTCCAAAGGATTTTTCATACTACTAGGCATGATAAAAGATTCCCTATGTAGCCTGGAGTTTGCGGTATTAAATCAATGTCGTATGGATATGATGACTAACCTTTCATGTCTTATGAGGAAGGTGATATCCATGTCTTGTCGAATGAGATCTTAAATAAGTGTAAGCCTCATACGTGTCATGTCGAGTGAGACATTCACCTCATGCTGAGTGTAGTGTCCAGTGGGACATTCACCTTATGATGAATCTTCATTTGAAGCATCTTCCTTGAGCCGTTACTACATCTTTGTATTGTCGAGTGGGATATCATCCTCATGATGTGTATCCATGTAATGTTGATTGGAACTTTAGGCAACTCACCCTACTTATCTGTCGTGTCAAATGAAACTTCAGCCAATAACTGATCCTTCCTCTATGTCGTGTCGACTGGAACCTTAGCCCCTAACTAAGACATGTTCCTTGTCGTGTCGAGTGGTGCTTCAGCCTCTGGCTAGGAGTTCTTCATTGTAGTGTGGAGTGGTACCTCAGCTCCTAGCCAAGACTTTTTCTTTGTCGTGTCGAGTGGACCCTCTGTCAGATACTAAGCCTTCTTCCATCTGATAATGTCGACTGGGATGTCCATGCCAAGTATTCATTTGTGTATTGTCGTATGAGACATCCTTCTCATGTCAAGTCTTTATACAAGTAAAGTGGGGTTGTTGGATATTCGAATGCAAGACACATTGCTTCATCGTATGAGGTGAATGGTAGGAAAATTGGTTAAATTGGAAGGATGCGCCTTGTTCTTTCATGGTCGAATGAGGAGATGAAAATCCTTCCATGTAGTTTGGAGGAGATGGCAATCCTTCATCGTCTGAAAGATATGATAATTTTTTTCACGTAGTATGTAGGAGATGACAATCCTAGAGTTTACTTCTTGGCCGATTGGGTATGTTGGAGGATTTTGAGGGTATTCTCATATCGATTGGGAGAAGCATGTCGATTGGGCTAGGTGTTGGTAAATGTAGGTCGATTGGAGCAAATGAGTTTCTCCCCAAGTTGGAGTTTTGTGAATGATAGTTTTCTTTCTAAAGTAACCAATGAATACTTATTTGGGAAGCTATGATGTCCCCAAGGCGACAATGGGTGGTCATCTAGCCCATTTTTTTTATTGACTAATTACATCAAATATCACTTTATTGAAGTACATTGCTAGCATATCAGTTGTAGGGTCACTTGGGCGGATTTGAGGTTCTCTCATTGTGATGGCTGATGAAATTATCTCTTTTCTTGTTTCTTTTATCCTCCTTCCATCTAATCTCAATTTGAGTCTGGGCCATGACATGATCCATAGTGTAGCATCTAAATTTAGTGAGCTTTTTATAGAGTCCATTTTCTGAAAGTAATCCATTTCTGAATGCTTCCACTGCAGTAGGCTGATAGAGATCTGAGATTGTTATCCTTTTTTTATTGAAGCGAGCCACATAGCTTCGCAAGGACTCTCCTCTCCGTTGTTGGATTGCATTAAGGTCATTGGTGGTCTTCTCAAGCTTGCAAGAACTTGCAAAATACTCCACAAATTTATCAACTAGTTCCTGATATGACCCAATAGTCCTGTAAGATAGATTGAGGAACCAAGTGAGGGCTGGGCCCGCCAATGTTTCTCCGAATCCTCTACACATTCCAGCTACCCATTGATGAGGAGCCAGATCAATCGACATCATCTTGTATTTGTAATGGATCACATGACGTTCGGTTCTGTGGATCCGTCATACAACTTCATATCTGGAGGACTAAACTTCCTTGGTAGTTCGGTGGAAGTGATGATGTCAAAAAATGGGGTATCTGAGATCGTGTCGGCTCGGCTTTTTCTCACTGGTAGTTCGACACCAGATAGGCTGGAGAGAATTGCATCTTTGAACTCCGGCATTTCTTTGCGCATGGTGTAGGCAACTTGCCGTGCTTGGTCGGTTTAGGAAATATGTTGACTTCTTTCTTGATTTGGTGGATGGTTGTCTGATGGCAGATTATCACTTGTCACATTGTTGAATGCTCCCAAGAGATTGGTGGGGATTGTGGGATTGCCGGGAAGGTCTGTAGTATCAGGTTGTCGGGAGGTTGAAGAGATTTGCTCCAGTTACTTCTGGAGGGTTATATTGGAGATTCGCATGGCTGAATTTTCCTCCTCTAAGACTCGTAATCGTTCTTGTAAAATGGCCAATTGAGAGGCCATATGATCTAATGTCTGATCGTTGCTAGAAGCCATGTGCAGCTGTGTTGAAAGGATTGTAGACTGAGAGATCTTCGTCTGCTATGAATCGCTAAGGCCCCACGGTGGGCGCCAAATTGTGGACGCTGGTTTTCGCCCGAGGTCTACAATCGAGAATTTATAGGTTGGGGGCACTAGTGATCCTTGATCCTCGTGGATTGTCGTGAGGGCGATAGATATGATATGATGACAGCTCTGGAGAGAAGATTATTGAGCTATGAGAGTTTTGAGAGAAGATTATTGAACTATGAGAGTTGTGATCCTCATTCTCTTATGGATCTCGGTTCCTTTTATAGGCTATTTGAGGTGAGATTCATGAATGCGTTTAATTGACATACATTTTGTGTATTGGTAACAGTCGTGTCATGACCGGCGTAAACACACACGTATAACGCAAGCGCACGTATCGTTCAAGTAGTATAAAAAGTATCGATCCCACGAGGACTTAATATCTCTTCTATTAATTTTATGAGGTCAAATGATTACTAGTATCTAACAGGTTGTTTGATTGATTTGAAAAGGTGACGATTCTAAATTTAAAAATAAGTAAATAAAGTTGTTCGAAAGTAGGTTTAAGAAAATTCAATATTAAAAACTATCTAGGGTTGTGATTTCTTTTAATATCATTTTAAAGATGAAGTGGTTATCTTAAAGTTGGGTAATATATTGATTTATTAACCTGGAACACTAAATTATGTGTAAGCCTCTGTCGATGGTCAGACACAAATACCCAGTTTAACCCAATTGAACCATATGTCTATGTCAACCAAATTATCTTGATTCATTAAGTTTAAGTTCCAATTATGGCTACCCCCGCCCGACAGGTATATTCACATCCTGTAAGAAAATATATTAAAGGGTTATCTATCCTCAAGGAAGATCGTGGGCTATTGAGTCTAAGGCTGAAACCTAAAATCTCTATGTCTAGTTCATTTTAGATTTACCATATCAATTTTATTAATGGCCAGTTAATGAAAAAGCATTAAGATTAAGACTCAATAAATAAATCTTTATATTACCCAAGCTATAATCTAACCCCTTATAAAACGGTGATATTAAAAGTCATCACAACCCCAGATAACTAATTTAGTTACAACACATAACTAGGGCTAGTAAAAACTTTGAAAATAAGAGACATAAAGTAAAAAT
>SKCR01052538.1:0-17930 GCA_019454045.1 Zanthoxylum bungeanum | reverse complement strand
CTTTGAAGGAGAGAAAATGAGAGAGAAGAATGTTGTGTATTGGTTGGTAAAGCATTTTCCAAAAATGCCTTTATATATTTTCCAAGAAAAAAACTAAAAACAATTACTTAATTGAATAAATAAAACCAAAAGTAAATGCTTTTCCCTCCAAATACTATTACACCTACTAACATCAACTATTCAAAGTCACTTTAATAAAGTGATTTGATGTAAGTCAATCCATCAATCAATCAATCACATCCATCAATCAATCAATCACTCAAAGTGACTTTTGATTTGACGCTTGATGTGACGAATGATTTGACGCTTGATGTGACTTGCGTTGCCGCACTCGAATTCGAAATACGAATGCGCTCGCAATCACACTCGGGCTCGGTTTCGCTAATTCCTAATTAGCGAATTTTCCGTTGCGTCGTAATTAAATGATTACGCCTAGCGAATTCACTATTCACGTCGCTAACGAATTAATTCTAAATTCATTCGTTCGCCCGAATTAAAATCTAATTTTAATTCCGCGTCGAAATCTAATTTCGTTTAATATATCGAACATATTAATTTACCGATTAATTCTAAATTAATCATTCTCTCTCTTTAGACGATATTTTATCCCAGATAAAATATTTCTGTAATTAATCCTAGATTAATTTTCTCTCTCTACTATATAATCCCAGATTATTTAAGAGTGCGAGTTATACGTCATCGGTGGATTATTGGGAAGCGACCCATAAGATCCCCGGATATGTTGGCAGTAAATACGGTCGTCGGAGTATCCGAATCACGTACGTACCAAGTACTACGTTCTACCAATTTACGAGACAAGGTCGACTCCTAGCAAAGCACCAAGTCTTCCCAATTCTCCGGACATATTCTTATAAGAATATCTAAGATCTATATCAAGCGTAGTATACCAAGTATCGTGTATATTGGTCCAGTATCGGATAGTCACGTGCTAGGGCTGGGGCTGGATAAGTGTCTGCCCCGTCCGAAGCACATGTCGGATGTTTGGTAATTAGTCTCTATAATCGGATATACATGACCTTGTCATAATATCCCGATGGCCGGCCAGCACTTAAGAGCACTAATACCGTATCCTGCGTGACATCATCTCCACTATGACTGGAGTGATACTTCCGTCTTGACATCACACCCAATACTCTACGATTCTCAATATACCTAGCATTGGCGTACACAGAACCTGTTACAGCCCTGGACGACCTCAACTAAAGCATATTGATTGTCGTAAGCATTAGCGGTGCAAGTCTCAGGTTAAGACCATACATACCTACCCTGATGTCGGACTCCCATAGACACATAGTCATAATACCAATGGGATTCCGAGGGGTCTATCCAGAGCGAAGCTGTTTTTCGTACCATCGGTGAAACACAACCTCCTATCGCACTTGCATAAGTATCCTATACTTAAATATATGAGAATTATGTTGTTGTGCCCTCACAACGCGCACAAGTGCAATACTAGCCTATTCCGCATTATCGATGTCCAGTCTCGATAATACTACGACTAGGGATATTTACTGATACTGTCTCATATCATCTCAATCCAGGAACTAATCATATGGACCTCTCTTCATTTATATATCTAAGGTGATCTAATCACAAATGATGAGAGTGCAATTTCCTTGTCACATAGTTAATTTGTACAACAACACTATGATCTGTACAAATAGTGACGCTATGGGTCATATTATCCAACAAAGCATTATCAAATGGATTTACCGTGGCAACAGGTAAAAGGTTTCGTCGTAATCAACACAGTGTTGATAACTCTACCTTTTCGCTACAAGCCTAGCTTTGTACGTTGGTATGTTGCCTTCCATTTATGTCTTCCTTGAAGACTTATATAGTACCAATAGGCACAATACCTTGCGGTACATCAACTAGTGTCCAAACGTAGTTGGTATACATGGAATCCATTTCGGACTCATGACACTTTGTCATAATACGTAGTCAGTTGGTAGACCTAAAAAAGATTGACATCTTTATGAGGTGAGATCACCGACATACGCGGTTCTTGTGTATTCGAAGATTATGGTATAGTTTCATCCTTGATGAACCATTTGTGTTCCATTAGGACACGTTGCCTTGAATAGTATTACTCCGATTTTCATCGAGTTTTACTATCCTCCCATTTACCACTGCATATCGGAATTCCTCTTAGGAAAACCGCATGGTGAGCAACAATTACATTGTTCTCATGTGAGTTGTATAAGTACTATACTTATGTATCCCTAGGATAACCTACAATTGGCACTTATCCAATTTGGGTTTTAGTTTGGTATCATCCAAACATATGCCTAGCATTCCCAAATATCAGGAATGTGAAACCCGGTTTCTTTCTCGTTCATATCTAATATGATATCTGTCAAACAGATTTTAATGGAACCTTATTCAAAATAAGTTATTGCACTATTTAAAGCCTATCCGTTGAAGGAAATGGTAGCTCAGAGCGACTCATGATTAACCTTATCATGTCCAACAAAATTTGGTTACTCAGTTCGGACACACCGTCACTTTGACGTGTTCCGGGAGGAGTCCTCATTTGAAAGAATACTTTACTCTTTCAAGTATTTAAGAAAATTATTACTTAAATATTTTCCATTACGGTCTTACCGTGATAGTTTAATAATTTAGCCGATCTGTTTGTCTATTTCGTGTCGAAACTTTAAAAGTTTCTGATTTGTGTTATTAAAAAAAAACACATAACCATAATGCGATGCCACATCCGTAAGGTCACGAAATATTCATATCCACATCTAGCCTAGCTAGACATGGGCCCACTTACTTCACTATGAACTAGGGCTAACAGGTCGGTGGCATTTACACTTTTACCAAGTAAATAGTGTTTTAGGCACTTTGCCCAATAAAGTATATTCGTAGACTTTATTTGATTGGAATCAAATCAGTCCAGGTACCCGCTCTTCAAAAGTGCGGATATACGATTCTTGTTTAATTGTGTCCCAGACAACAATGCCCCAATTAAGTTTCTTCTGATCAAATCAGTTTGAGCTATTTGTTTGTCATGTCATATGTATGAGATTTTATTTATATTCAAAATATATATGCTATTATTTACATCTAATGTGTTTATCTCAATATCATCTTTATATAATAAAACACTTTAGTGTTCTAGAATATAAAGGTCAATCCGCAATGGATTAAACACAGATATAGAGATAATGTTTCTAGTCAAACTAGTTACATTATAACATTTTCTGAATCCTGCTCATAGCAGATTCTGAACATCAGTATATATTTATGTACCACACTAAGTATTTAAAATCTAATTTTAATACTAGTAGTGAACATAATATGACAAACATATTTGAAGTCAGAGCCTTGCTCGTTCTTCAATTCCTTCTTGGGATATGTCATTTATATTCCCAGAAGATTATAATGATTTTTGCCTTTGCCATTTTTTAATATTCCAGAAGCCTTTGGCCAAGCCTCGGGTTTCTAGAATATCGAAGTAAGGTGCGCCTTGCGCTACCTGCCTAATGGCAAAGTTTGACTTTGTCTCATCGAGAATAGTCATTTAACTCTCCAAGTGTTTCCAATTGCAATTTTAATAGATTAAGCACTAAAGTTATCATCACATAAATCTTCCAAACATTATGCTCTACTATTTGCTTAACTCCGGGCTTAGGCCTAATATGTTATTTTATCAAATAAAGTAACTTATTAGTTTCCAGGACCATCCTGAAAATTTATTCCCATTTGAAAATTAAACTATTTAAATACATTTTCCCTAGGAGCATGTTTTAAATGCCAATCTTTCAATTTTATCTTGATTTTAATAGTCCAACTATTTAATCAACGATTTAGGTACTATATATTATAATGATTATGATAGTCCAACTATACAATCAAATATAATTTAAATTAATTAACCTCAATTACATTGATTACTATAGTCCAACTATAAAATCAACTATTAATCGAAATTAATTAATTCAAATATATTGATTACTATAATCAAATTATATAATCAAATATAATACAGTCCAACTGTTTATTAAAACAACAATTTAAATATTAGTCCAACTAACATTTAATATATATGACGTAATGATGTTGGTTTGAGCGCGTATGACAAGTAATTAAACGAATATTGCAAATTCAATTATTGCCTCCCACTATTTTTCGGGGAGCCTCTAACCCTCTGTCGAGTACTCGGGAAACTGTGTTTCCTAGTGGGCTAGGATCCTGTTAAATATCACACAATCCTGACTTTGGCCAACAAATTGTATGATAATTAACTAGGTAGATCTCTAAGATCAATTGGATCCAATCCAATTCCTAGATCCAGTAGGGGAACATCCAAGTCCGAAACATATATCTTATATATGCCAATACATCTAACGTATTACCTAACCTTTTTCCTCTGAATCAACTAAGCCTTGGCTTTGGCACAACAAACTTAGTGATCCCAGTCAAGCGCGACCCATTGACCATGGAAAGCTTCGTAATCATTGTCGATGGACAAGAAATGGTATTGACTTTGCCCAACAAACCACAACTTGGACAAGACACTGATATGGAACAAAGCCTTCGTGATTCAAACACATCCTCGACGGTCAAAGGCCTTGACTTTGGCAAACAAGCCAATGCCAGTCTCGGATCTTGAGTGAGAATCACTCAATGGAAGGAAAAACGGTTAATATTTTGTGAGAGTTTTTCGCGTGCAAATTGGCAACCAATTTATTATCTTTGTTAAGGTCTCATCATCATACACCCTTAAACATGCATTCTAAACACATAATAAAGTGTTGGATAATATGACCCATAGCGTCACTATTTGTACAGATTACGGTGTTGTTGTACAAATTAACTATGTGACAAGGAAATTGCACTCTCATCATTTGTGATTAGATCACCATAGATGTATAAATGAAGAGAGGTCCATATGATTAGTTCCTGGACTGAGAATGATATGAGACAGTATCAGTCCCCGAAGGATTAATCATTAAATATCCCTAGCCGGAGTATTATCGAGACAGGACATCGATAATGCGGAATAGGCTAGTATTGCACTTGTGCGCGTTGTGAGGGCACAACGACATAGTTCTCATATATATAAGTATTGGATACTTATGCAAGTGCGATAGGAGGTCGTGTTTCACCGATGGTACGGGAAATAGCTTCGCTCTGGATAGACCCCTCGGAATCCCATTGGTATTATGACTATGTGTCTATGGGAGGCCGAAATCAAGGTAGGTGTGTATAGTCTTAACCTGAGACTTGCATCGCTAATACTTACAATAATCGATAGACTTTGGTCTTGGTGGTACAAGGCTTTAACCGGTTCTGCGTACACCACTTCTGGGTTTATCAGAGAGTCGTAGTGTATTGGGTGTGATGTCAAGACGGAAGTATCACTTCAGTTATATTGGAGATGATGTCACGCAGGATATGGTATTAGTGCTCTTAAGTGTTGCGCAACCATCGGGATATTATGACTAGGTCATGCATATCCGATTATAGAGACTAGTTACCAGACATCCGACATGTGCTTCGGACGGGGCAGACACTTATCCAGCCCCAGCCCTAGCACGTGACTATCCGATACTGGGCCGATATACACAATACTACGGTATACTACGCTTGATACAGATCTATATATTCCTGTAAGAATATTTCTGGAGAATTGGGTAGGCATGGCGCTTTGCTAGAAGCCAACCTTGTCTTGTAAATCGGTATAAACGTAGTACAAGGTACTTACGTGTTCGGATAGTCCGACGACCGTATTTACTGCCAACATATCCGGAGATCTCATGGGTCGCTTCCTGAAGATTCACCGATGATGTATGACTCGCACTATAATTAATCTGGGATTAATTAGTAGAGAGAGAAGATTAATTTCTAGAAAGAGAAAATTAATCTGGGATTAATTACGGAGATATTTTATCTCGGATAAAATATCGTTAAAGAGAGAGAACGATTAATTTGGAATTAATCGATAAAATAATATATTCGATATATTATAAGAAATTGGATTTCGACGCGGAATTAAAATTAGATTTTAATTCGGGCGAACGAATTAATTTAGAATTAATTCGTTAGCGACGTGAATAGTGAATTCGCTAGGCGTAATCATTTAATTACGACGCGACGGAAAAATCGTTAATTTGGAATTAGCGAACCCGAGCCCGAGAGTGATTGCGAGCGCATTCGCATTTCGAATTCGAGCGCGGTACGCAAGTCGCATCAAACGTCAAATCGTTAGTCGCGTCAATTGTCAAATCACTTGTCACTTTGAGTGATGTGATATGATATGTTGTCACTTTATTAAAGTGAAGTGACTTGATGTAAAAAGTAGAAGTGATGGGTGAAAAGTTGAAAGCTTTTTACTTTTGCTTTTGACTTTTTTAATTAAAAGTTTTGTATATATTTTATTTATATTACTTGGTAAATAAAAGATAAATAAAATGATATACAAAAGAATAACTCTCTCTCTCTTCACATGTGATTCACGGTTTTAGGCTTTTGGAGCCAAAACCCTTCATCTTTCTCTCTTCTCCCTCTCACGGCTTCAAGCCGATTTCATCACAAAATTTTATGGTTTGACCGAAATTTTGAGAAGCAAATGAAGAAGAGTAGTGCTAGCACACACATGGGTTATATTATGGTGATAGGGAAACGAATTTGTGAGCTTGGAAAGCTTGAAGCTTTGAGCTTCCATGGAGTCTTTCATGGCCGATTATTGGAGCCTCAAAACAGCCCCCAACCGAGCAGTCCACTGCATGAGGAAGCTATTGCCGAGCTTGGAGGGAGGCAAAAACGCAACTTGTTCTTCATTTCATCAAAACCCGTTCAATGTGAGTTTATTCCGCACCTCCTTTGATGTGTATTCACTCATTTTTATGCATGATTTATGATCTTGGGACTTGATTGAAACTCAACATAAAGCGCATATGAAAAATAATAATGATATGCGGATGGATATTTTACACAATGGTCCTAGATCAAATCTCTCCCTTTCTCTCTCCCGCTAGCACAAATATTTCTTCTACCCGTTACACTACACTTCTAAAGAAACCTCATATACATTGAGGGGAATAAGTGAGAAGAGAATACAAAGAATAAGGGGGTGATAAGGCTGGACACGCAGGTCCAATTAATAAATCAAATTTATTACAACAATTTCTTAAATTGCCCCACCCATCTAATATCCATCTGATATACATTATTCATGCATCGCAACCATGTATTCACACAAGCATGTTATCAATCAATCTAATCCAATTAATTAATCTGATAATTAGTGATCATCCAATGTTCAAACAACGAATTGATTTTGTTCGTGTCAAACTCGTTTTGCGAATAAGTACTCAAAGTACGAATTCTTGAATTAAATTAAACTACAAAATTAAATCCAATTTTAATATGTATTTAATACTAATTCGCTATTTAATTCCAAATTAAATATTACACTTTATTTATAAACCTTTACGATTTAAATTCCAAATTTAATCGTTACGGGTCTCAAAGCCCGATTAATATCCAATATTAATTTAATTAAAGTCCAAAGGGCTTTTAATTAATTTCTTAAGGCGTGGACTTTTGGTCAACTCGGATCAAACCCAATAACCAAATTTCAAACCGGGAATTACCCCATAAGTCCTTAAATCAATTTTGGCCCATTAGGCCCAATTAAACTTTAAAGGTCCATTAAGTCGCATTTGGGTTTTATGGAGGCGGTTTTGGGCCCAATTGGATCCAATCCATTTGGCCTAAACCTAACTTGGTACAACCAAGCCCAATTAGCCCAATTACAACACAACGGGGCCAAATCCAATTTAAGGCCCAATTAACTAAATTACTAAAATCCAATTTTACAATTTAATTAATCAAAGTGCATTAACATAATTAATCACCAAAGTCATTTTTTCCAAAACACAAATTAGGCTCATTAATCATGCTCATCATTATTAAATTATGTCCAACACAATTTAACATAAATCAAACCCATTTACATGCTCACTTTGTGTCTCGGCAATAGGGTTTATTTGTCAAATTGCAAATCCAATCCAATTGAATCCAATTAAACATTACATCAATATACCCAACATGATTCTAACTCATCTAATGAATCGAAAAATCAAATTTCCAAGACATCAAATTTAGGGCACCATTCGGCCAACACCAAAATATTGGGCAAATTTGTTCCAAATAATTTTTAATCAAATTGATCCAATCAATCATCAATTAAAACACATTCAAGAATACTTAATCATCCAATTTCATAATTGCATGCTCAAATTCATTTTACCCAATTTCATGGTTTATAACATTCTCGACAATTTGAGGATTTTTCGTCCGATTCGAATTCAATCAATTTAATTTCACAATCGACATTAAATCATATTCCCGAATGCTTTCCAATACATCCAATGATCAAAAATCAAAAATCCCAAGACATAATAGCATTATCAAATTCGGCCAAGGTAACAATTTGGGGAAAAAATGATCCAATCACAATTTCTTGAAATTGAACCAATCAATCTTCAATTCAACACCAATTAAGCATACAAAATCATCCAATTTCATTTAAACATGCTCAAAATCAATTTACCCAAAATTTAACCATAAACCTTTTTCATGTTTTTCATTGCTCAAGATACCATTGTTAGTGATTCTAGGTCTCCAAGATCGAATTAAACAAGCATGAATCGTGTGAATACTACGACGGAAGTTGCGGAATACTTACATCGAGCGGTTGAGCGACGCGGAGAGGCAACGAAAACTGAAATTCTGCTCACTGGTAGAGGCGGCAGTGGGCTGCTGTTGCTTCTGATTTTCGGCCTTCAATCAACAAGAAACCAAGCTCCAAGCTTCATCATTTGATTCCCGGCTCATGGGTGGACTTCCCTATCTCCTTCGCATGATCCCGGAGTGTGCTAGCACTCTTGATTTTGCATCAAAAATGCACTTGCTTCCCTTCACTGCTCACGGTTTTTGCCCAGCCAAAACATAACAGGAAAATACGTGAGAGAGAGGAAGAAGGAGAAGAGAGAGATGAGGGAAAAGTGTTATACATATTCGGTGATTACCAAAAGTGTATCTATTACACTTGAAATGAAATTCAAATTCATTTCCAACACATTTAGCTTTAATTGCCAACCACACACATCACTCATCACATCAATCACAAGTTGTCAAGTCACATCACTCAAAGTGACAAGTGATTTGACGGTTGATGCGACTAGAGATTTGACGTGCTGCACTCGAATTTGAAATACGAATGCACTCGTAAATAATCTCGGGCTCGGGTTCGCTATTTCCAAATTAACGAATTTTCAGTTGCGTCGTAATTAAATGATTACGCCTAGTGAAATCACTATTCACGTCGCTAACGAATTAATTCTAAATTAATTCGTTCGCCCGAATTAAAATCTAATTTTAATTTCGCGTCGAAATCCAATTTCGTTTAATATATCGAATATATTAATTAATCGATTAATTCCAAATTAATCGTTCTCTCTCTTTAATTGATATTTTATCCCAGATAAAATATCTCCGTAATTAATCCCAGATTAATTTTCTCTCTCATCTAATTAATCCCAGATTAATTAAAAGTGCGAGTTATACGTCATCGGTGAATCTTTGGGAAGCGACACATGAGATCCCCGGATATATTGGCAGTAAATTCAGTCGTCATACTATCCGAACACGTAAGTACCTAGTACTACGTTTATACCAATTTACAAGACAAGGTTGGCTTCTAACAAAGCGCCATGCCTACCCAATTCTCCGGAAATATCCTTACAGGAATAAAGGATCTATATCAGGCGTAGTATACGTAGTATTGCGTATTTCTGTCCAGCATCGGATGATCACATGTGAGGCCTGGGCCTGGTACAGTGTTTGCCCTGTACGAAGCATATATCGGATTACGAGCAACTAGTCTCTTTAAAATCGGATAATCATGACCAAGTCATATTATCCCGACGGTTGCAACCTTATATAGAGAGCCAGTTATGTATCCCTGCGCGATCATCAACTCCATATGACTGGAGTGACACTTCCATCTCGACATCACACCCTACACACTATGATTCTCGATATACCCAGAATTGGCGTACACAGAACCGGTTAAAGCCTTGGACGACCTCAACCAAAGTATATTGATTGTCGCAAGTATTAGCGGTGCAAGTCTCAGGTTAAGACCAAATACACCTACCCTGATAGTAGACTCCCATAGACACATAGTCATACTACCAATGGGATTCCGCGGGGTCTATCCAGAGCGACGTTGTTTCTCGTACCATCGGTAAAACAGAACCTCCTATTACACTTGCATGAGTATCCTATACACAAATATATGAGAACTATGCCGTCGTGCCCTCACAACCCGCACAAGTGTAATACTAGTCTTTTACGTATTTATCGATGTCCAATCTCGATAATACTCTGACTAGGATATTTAATGATTTATCCTACGTGGATTGATACTGTCTCTAATCATTCTCAATCCAGGAACAAATCATAAGGACCTCATATTATTTATATATCTAGGTGAACTAATCACAAATGATAAGAGTACAATCTTCTTTGTCACATAGTTAATTTGTACAACAACATCGTGATCTGTACAAATAGTGACGCTATGGGTCATAATTGTCCAACAATTCCATCAAGTAGAATACAAGATTCCATTTAATCAAATAAATGACAAACTTTATTTATATCTCCTATGTACAAGTACTTCCAATTTTATAACCATCACATAAAAGGAAGATTCAAACCTTAAACCTTTCAGGATTTGAATTTCTACTTATACATATCGTATATGTAACTGTAGAACTAATGGAACCTAAATTAATAAGATGAATTAGTGTTACATTAGCATAACCCCAAAAGTATCGAAAAGAATTTGGTAATCTTCAACATATAATGAATCAAATCATATAGGATTTGATTCCTCACACTCACCAATTCCATAACGATGGAATTATAGAAGGATAATAATGAGTAAGAATCATATTATTTTAATTGCTCATAAATTTATTTGTTTGATCAAATCAAACATGTTTGAACAGTTCAAAGATTCATGATGAAATTTAAAAATACAATTTACAACTTTATTCTTGAAACCTTTTAATACACTACCAAGCCTTATGCATTACTAATGATTGACATGCAACTTTCCTTGACACTGACTATGTTGAACCTCTGTACTCGACCTAGTGAACCTAGAGACCCTAGTAACTGCCATCAGTGTCCATCCTTCAGAGCTTATCCTCCGGGTGAACCTGCAAAACAAAAAACTGGGAGTGGGGGGTTAGATCGTTTGCACGACCTAGTGAGTGGACAGTTTAAAACATAAACTGAAATAATTTATGATAAATTCTTGGTTCTAAAAACCAAAAACATCTCAAGAAAACCATCTTTTCTGAAAACTCTTTTCTTATCTGAAAACATTTCTTTTTCTGTGAAACTTTTCTGGAAATCCTTTCTATCTAAAAAAATATGATTTCTTTCTAAAACCCTTTCATTAAATTGTTCCACTGAAAGCCTTTTATAAAACTTTTGTTTCTAAAACTCTTTCATAAAACCACTTTGTCTGAAAATCTCATTTGAGGATCTGTAGAAAACCTGACGCATGGGGGAGTTACGTATCGTCGTCCCCCAATACGCCTAACTACTGGTCTTGGGGCGTTATGTATCACCATCTCCACTGCAAATCCATGTCATTGGGGCATTATGTATCATCGTCCCCCAATGCATGCCACCATCATATCCCTGAATCTAGGGTCTAGGGGCATCTGTCATCCATAATCCTGAACTAGGATCTAGGGGCATTACGTATCATCGTCCCCCCAGTCTTACTCTACATGTGCACATCTTTTGAATCCATCAATTCCAATAACCTTCAATTCCAATATTTGTATCAAGTTTCAACATAGGTGAGTTTTTCCCCCATGCCTCCAAAAATCATCAAAATCATGCTTTAAAAATCATCACTTTCTAAAATATTTCTCAAAACATTATCATTCAAAAAAAAAATTGAAAGTAAGCTTGGATAACGCCCTAAGTGCTCAAAAATAAGTCTTAATTCAAAACAAATCAGTAAATATCAATTTGAAAAAAATTGTCACTCACAAATTTGGAATCTGGCTAGCACTATTTTATTTCATCGAAGAAAGCTGCGGTTCCTATGATCATTTGTAATTGATATACTTAATTAGTATACAATTCATGAGTTATTCTTGTAACGGGACATAATGCGTGTATATGGGCTGATCTGAAACCTCTAGGGTGGCCTCTAACATCCTAAGTTACAATTGAAATGAAATGAAACTATTTTTAATACGCGTCGCGACCCATGTGTTTTGTCTCTAAGGACAATCTCAAGATCTAAAAAGCATAAAACATGTGTGAATAATCAAATGAATATAGCGGAAATTATACTCACTTTGATCAGTTCGTTGGATGTGTTGATAACAAAACTTATGTGAATACTCTTATCACACTTGTATAAGCATCCAATACTTAAATATATGAGAACTATGCTGTTACACTTCCATAACACGCACACGTATAAAAATAGTCTATTCCGTATTATCGATGTTCAGTCTCGATAATACTATGACTAGAGATATTTAATGATTAAACCTTTGTGGATTGATATTGTCTCATATCTTATTAATCCGGAACTAATCATAAGGACTTTTATCATTTATATATTCAAGTAATCAAATTACAAATGATAAAATAGCAATTTCCATTGTCACATAGTTAATTTGTACAAACTATTCAATTAACGATTTTTGGGTACAGTCCAACTGTTACAATAAAAATAATAAAATATTAGTCCAACTAATAAATATATAAAATTGACGAAATAATTTGAAAGCGCGTATTGGCAAGTATTTGAACGAAATTGTAAATTCAATACTAGACTCCCACTATTTTTCGGTGAGCCTCTAACCCTCTGTTGAGTACTCGGGAAACCTAGTTTCCTAGTGGGCTAGGATCCCGTTAAATAACACACAACCTTGACTTTAGCCAACAAGCTGTATTATATTTAACTAGGTAGATCTCTAAGATCAATTGGATCTCATCCAATTCCTATATCCGGTAGGTGGAAGTCCAAGTCCGAAACATATATACAATATATATGCCAATATATCCAATATATTTTCCTAACCTTTTCCTCTGAATCAACTAAGCCTTGGCTTTGGCTTAACAAGCTTAATGATTCCAGTTAAGCAGAACCCATTGACTTTGGAATGCTTCATAATTGATGTCGATGAACAACAAGTGATCTTGACTTTGGCCAACAAATCACAACTTAGCCAAGACATGCGATATGGAACAAAGCCTTCATGATTCAAACACATCCGCGATGGACAAAGGTCTTGACTTTTGCCAACAAACCAATGCTAATCTTGTATCTTGAGAATGAATCACTCAATGGAAGGAAAATGCTTAATATTTGTTGAGGGTTTTTTCGCGTAATTGGCAACGAATTAATTATCTTTGATTAGGTCTCATCATACACCCTTAAGCATGCATTTTAAAAGCATAATAAGGCGCGATAAATAATTTAATAATGATATGCAGATGGATATCTCACAAATTGTTCCTAGAACAAATCACTCAATTTCCTCTCCCCGGCTAGCATTATTCTAACTTCTACCCAATTACATAATACAATAAAGAAACCTCATTACATTGAGGGGAATTGGTGAGAAGAGAATTACAAAGAATCGAGAGATAAAGGCTTGACACGCAGGTCCAATTTAATAAATTCTAAATTTATTACAATAATTTCCAAAATTGCCCTCACCCATCTAATATCCATCCGATATACATTATTCATACAATACATCCATGTATTCACACAAAGCATGTTATTCAATCAATCTAATCCAATTAATAATCTTTGAATTAAGTGATCATCCAATGTTCAAACAACGATTTGATTTTCTCGAGTCCAACTCGTTTGAGAATAAATACTCAAAGTGCGTATTCTCTAATTATATTGAACTAAAATTTTAAATCCAATTTAATTTGTATTCAATACTAATTATAATTTAATTTCAAATTAAGTAATTACACTTTTAATGTGCCTTTGCGACTTAGATTCTAAATCTAATCATAATGGGTCTCAAACCCCAATTAACATCCAATGTCAATTAATTAAATTCCAATGCGCTTTCAATTAATTTCTTAAGGCATGGACTTTGGCAACCAAAGCCCAATAAGGAATCACCATTTGCCATAAAATTAATTTTGGCCCATTAGGCCCAATTAATTATTTAAATGCCCATTTATTATATTTGCACTTAATGGAATTGTTTTAGGCCCAATTTGGATCCAATCCAATTGTCCTAAACCAATTTGGCCCAACCAAGCCCATTAGGCCCAAATACAACAATTTTAGCCCAATTCAAAATTAAGCCTAATTAATTAAATTCTAATATTCCAAATATCACAATTTATTTAATTAAAGTGTATAACCATAATTAATTATTTAAATTAACATTTCAAAATACCAATTTACATAATTAATCATGCTTTATTATTTTCAATACATGTCCAACATTATTGAAGCAAAATCAATCCCAACATGCTGATACAAGCTCACGGCAATCATGGTAATTTTTCATTAATTTTGATTTCAATCCAATTAAATCACAAATCAATTTATCTATTCATTTTAAACTCATCCAATGCTCTAAAATTTCAAAATCACCATGAGCTTAGGGTACCTATATCATTCGGCCAAGACTATAGATTTGGGGAAAATTAGTCCGATTAATTTTTCATAAAATTAAACATGCATAACTCTAAGTTATCATTATCTAAGCATACTCAAACAAAAAATTTGATTAAATCATGCTCAAATAAAGAATACCCAAATTCAAGATTAAGAACCCTAATTCAATTTGATTCTTAAATAGGCTCATGATACCATTGTTGGGTCTCTAAGGAAAATCCCAAGATCTAAAAAGCATAAAACATGTGTGAATACTCAAATGAATATAGCGGAAATTATACTCACTTTGATCGGTTTGTTGGATGTGTTGATAACAAAACTTTTGCTTCCTTTGAAGTGCTCCAAGCTCCTCTTTGAATGGTTGTATGTTGAGCTCCAAGCTTGGTGAATGAGATTCCAAACTCAAAGGATTTTTCCCTATCACCTATGTATGATTCTTTAAGTGCTATCTTTGGAACAATTTTGCAACAAAATCTTCCCTTGTGTCTTGGTGGTTCACGACAATGAGGGAATAGGGAGAGGAGAGAGCTTTTCAATTTTTTTGTTTTGTTTTTCTAAAAAACCTTATGCCAAGAGTCTCTAAGATTTGGTATATGCTTTTCCAAAAAGCTAAAGTAAATTTTGGAGGGAAAATTGCATTTATTGTTCCCAACCACTCCCATCACTCAACTTTGACACTTGATGGACAAGTGATGTAAGTTGTGATGTGACTTGTGGGCCCCACTTTAATTCAAAATCCGAGTGGGCCAGCAAACACATTTCGGGCTCGGGTTCGTTAATTCCGAATTAAAGAATTTTCCGTTGCGACTTAATTAAATCAAATTTAATTAAATAATTATGCCTAGCAAAATTACTATTAAAGTCGTTCGCGAATTAATTCTAAATTAATTCATTCGCCTGAATTAAAATACAATTTTAATTCCGTTATGAAATCTAATTTCATTTAATATATCGAATATATTATTTAATCGATTAATTCCAAATTAATCTTTCTCTCTATTCTAATCGAATTTTATCCCAGATAAATTCTCGTTGTACTTAATCCCATATTAATTTTGTTCGAGTCATACGTCATCGGTGAATCTTTCGGAAGAGACCCATGAGATCCATGGATATATTGGTAGTAAATCCGGTCTTCAGACTATCCGAACACGTGCGTACCTGGTACCACGTTCTTACCGTTTTACAAGACATGGTTGGCTTCTAGCAAAGTGCCGTGCCTACCAAATTCTCCAGAAATATTCTTTAAGGATTATATAATCTATAACAGTCGTAGTATACGTAGTATTGCATATTTCGATCCAGTATCAGATGTCACATGCAAGGCCTGGGGCTGGAATAGTGTCTGCCCCGTATGAAGCATATATCGGATCACAAGAAACTAGTCTCTATAATCGGATAATTATGACCTTGTCATATTATCCCGATAGTTGCAACAAAATAGAGAACCAGTATTGTATCCCTGCGTGATCATCATCTCCATATGAATGAAGTGATACTTCCATCATGACATCAAACCCAATACACTACGATTCTCAATAAACCCAGAAGAGGCGTACACAAAACCTGTTAAAGTCCCGGACGACCAAAACCAAAGCGTATTGATTATCATAAGTATTAGTGATGCAATTCTCAGGTTAAGACCAAATACACCTACCCTGAATCGGATTCCCATAGACACATAGTCATACTACCAATGTGATTCCGGGGGTCTATCCAGAGCGAAGCTGTTTCCGTACCATCGGGAAACACAACCTCCTATCACACTTGCATAAGCATCCAATACTTAAATATATAAGAACTATGTTGTTACACTTCCATAACACGCTGTAATACTAGTCTATTCCGCATTATCTATGTTCAGTCTCGATAATACTAGGACTAGGGATATTTAATGATTAGACCTTTGTGGATTGATATTGTCCCATATCTTATTAATTCGGAACTAATCATAAGGAATTTTATTATTTATATATTCAAGTAATCAAATTACAAAATGATAAAATAGAAATTTCCATTGTCACATAGTTAATTTGTTCAAAAACTACAATGTCTTTTACAAATAGGGACGCTATGGGTCATAATTGTCTAACATCAGGTTGGGAGCGTCGCGACGTCCATACCAGGAGACTCAGACAGAGAGCATTTCATGTTATGCGTCGCGACACCAGATGTTGAGCATCGCGACATCTACACGATCGACTCGAGGCTTCACACCACCGACCCGAGCCTTCACCAACCCGAGTCTTCCTCACCACCGACCTAAGTCTTCCAAATGACCGACCCCAATCTTCCACATGACCGACCTTAGGCAAACACATAACTGACCCGAGGTAGAGAGTATGTTCAGTGTGACTCCCTTATGCACTGACCCGAAGTAGAGGGAATTTTCATGATCCGTGTCGCAACGTCAAGTGTTGAGCGTCGCGACATCCACACGCCCAGACCTGAAATAGAGGGCATCTCCAAACTCAGCGTTGCGATGCTATTCCATACATGTCGCGATGCTGGCTTGATTCCAGGCCAATATTCTGTTGGTTTCTATAATATGTCCCAAACAAAGATTAAGCATGTGAAATACTATAAAGAATATATATAAACATGAAGTATGGCGGAATCATACTTACAATGCCTTGTGATGAAGAAGATGATCAAATGGTAGAAGCTCCAAGTTGTGGAAGATTCGGCCAAGATGAGGAAGAAGACTTGAAGCTCCAAGCTTTTGTATTCCAAGCTCTTTGATGGTTTCCCTATCACCTCTTTTGATCCCTTGCTTGTGCTAGCAAAAATGGAGAAATAGAAGATCAAATCTTCCTTGCCCTTGTCAATGGAGTTCTCGGCAATTTGAGAGAGAAGAGAGATTTTGTGTAAAGTCTTAATTGATATTTGTTTTACCAAAAATCAATTTATATTTATGTTATAATTTATTAAATTAATAATAAATCTATGACATAAACCATGCAATGGCTTAGAGTGTCAAACACTCAAACTCCATGCAAAGCCTTTGAGTGTAATGCACACTATCACCATGCAATGCCTTAGAGTGTTTTGTACACTATTA
Organism: Zanthoxylum bungeanum; assembly: GCA_019454045.1. Lineage (NCBI taxonomy): Eukaryota > Viridiplantae > Streptophyta > Magnoliopsida > Sapindales > Rutaceae > Zanthoxylum > Zanthoxylum bungeanum. The sequence goes on along the minus strand of SKCR01052538.1, from coordinate 126 downwards.
ACATGCAATGCCTTATCAATAAAATAATGCATATAATGACAAGTGTCATGTGGGCCCCACACGTTTCCCAATGATAGTGGGCCCACGTCCACTCACGCGTTCGGGTTCGATATTTCCGAAATACCG
>SKCR01052537.1:0-18095 GCA_019454045.1 Zanthoxylum bungeanum | reverse complement strand
GCCGCCACGGTAAGACCGTAATGGAAAATACTTAAGCAGTAAGTTTCATACGTAAATGAAAGAGTACGATATTCTTCATATGAGGACTCCTCCGAGAGACACGTCAAACCAAATTTTGTTGGACATGATAAGGTTTATCACGAGTCGCTCTGAGCTACTGTTTCCTTAATATGATATGTATAAACAGTGCAAAACTTATTTAGAATAAGGTTCCATATAAATCTGTTTGACAGATGTCATATAGGATATGAGCAGGGAAGAAACAAGGTTTCTCATTCCTGATAATTTGGGTATGCCAGGCATAACGTTTGGTTGATACCAAACTAAAAGACCCAAATTGGATAAGTGCCAATATAGGTTATCCTAAAGGAAACCTTAAGTATAGTACTTATAAATCCCACATGAGAACAATTTGATTGTTGCTCACCATGCGGTTTTCCTGAGAGGAATACCGATATGCAGTGGTCAGTGGGAGGATAGTGATACTCGATGAAAATCGGAGTAATACTGTTCAAGGCACGAAGTCCTTAATGGAACACAAACAGTTCATCAATAATGAATCTGTACCATTAATCTTCAAATACACAAGAAACTAGTAGATCGGATAGAGTCAGAAAACAACCTAGGGTATGGGTTTCTGATCTCACCTCATAAAGATGTCAATCTTATGGAGGTGTACCATCCGACTACATTTTGAGGAAGTGATACTAAGTATCGACTCCCTATTATGGCAAAGTGCCATGAGTCCGAAATGGATTCCATGTATAACAACTATTTTGGATACTAGTTGTTGTACCACAAGGCATTGTGCCTATTGGTACATTAAACTTCTTCAAGGAAGACATACATGGAAGGCAATATACCAACGCACAAAGCTGGGCTTTTGACGGAAAGGTATCGTTATCAACATTGTGTTAATAACGGTTCAACCTTTTACCTGTTGCCATGGTAAATCTATTTTGAAGATGCTTGAAGATAACTGCGTATTTCATTTATGAAATATGTCAGTTACAGATCAAAATCGCTTTCCTGAAAAGGAAACCTTTTGGAGGATGTTTACAACATCCTGACGATTTTGTATAACCAACAAACAAGGTTTGCGGGTTATTCGATCCATGTTTGGATTGAAGCAAGCATAAGGTTCTTGGAACTGACGTTTTGAAATAATCATAATGGTTTATGATTTGACTCAAAACGAAATAATTCTTGTGTATATATGGAGGTTAGTGGGAGGGCACTGATAGTGAAATTCCCATAAAGCTATAGGCTTTCATAGATATTCTTTCAATAGAAATTCTCCGTAGAATTCTGGGGAGTAACAACCTTTATTCGAGGAATAAAGATCTACTGGGATAGATTTGGAGTTTGTTAACACTCTCTGGGAAATTGTACATTTAAAATGTACTTGTATTGGTGTCTCATACGCTTCGAGCATATGGAGTCACAATCGAGTCAATCCTAGTGATAGTCACTAAATTGAAATTAAGAACATCTTTTAGTATCTAGAGAACTAAAGATGCTGTCTTAAACTATGGAGAAGGAGAACTTGAAGTGACTGGGATCACTGCTGCAAGTTTCCAAACAATTAAATACTACGGTACTATAAAGTTTGAATAACGGGACAGTGAGCTGGAAATCTTCCGAGCAAGATAACTGTTGCCGAATAAACAACAAATGCGGATTATTGCTGCAGCTGAGGCAGCAATAGAAGCCATTTGGGTCGAAAAAAAATCTAATTAGATTAGATATAGTTCTTTTAGCTGCTGAGCTAGGCGTCAGCACAGGCTAAGGAATTAAAGGTCTCATCGACGATCCAGATATATACTTCTATATCATCTGATACGTTCGGATCATACATCGTAGCGATGTGATGATCGTATAAATCGCGTCAAACGATAATCAAACAAATTCGCTGACGAAAACCTTACCTCAGTAATTTGAGCAAACCGTACATAGTTCGGGTGTGGGACACTTGAGTGACTGGCTATGTGCCAAGTGGGAGATTGTTGGACAAAATGACCCATAGCGTCACCATTTGCACAGATCATTGTGTTGTTGTAGCAAATTAACTATGTGACAAGGAAATTGCACTCTCATCATTTGTGATTAGATCACCATAGATATATAAATGAAGAGAGGTCCCTATGATTAGTTCCTGGATGAGAATGATATGAGACAGTATCAGTCCCCGAAGGATTAATCATTAAATATCCCTAGCCGGAGTATTATCGAGACTGGACATCGATAATGCGGAATAGGCTAGTATTGCACTTGTGTGCGTTGTGAGGGCACATCGGCATAGTTCTCATATGTATAAGTATTGGATACTTATGCAAGTGCGATAGGAGGTCGTGTTTCACCGATGGTACGGGAAACAGCTTCACTGTGGAGAGACCCTTCGGAATCCCATTGGTATTATGACTATATGTGTCTATGGGAGGCCGAAATCAAGGTAGGTGTGTATAGTCTTAACCTGAGACTTACATCGCTAATACTTACGATAATCGATAGACTTTGGTCTTGGTGGTACAGGGCTTTAACCGGTTCTGCGTACACCACTTCTGGGTTTATCAGAGAGTCGTAGTGTATTGGGTGTGATGTCAAGACGGAAGTGTCACTTCAGTCATATTGGAGATGATGTCACGCAGGATACGGTATTAGTGCTCTTAAGTGATGCGCATCCAATCGTGATATTATGACCAGGTCATGAATATCCGATTATAGAGACTAGTTACCAGATATCCGACATGTGCTTCGGACGGGGCAGACACTTATCCAGCCCCAGCCCTAGCACGTGACTATCCGATACTGGGCCGATACACACAATACATTGGTATACTACGCTTGATACAGATCTTAATATTCTTAAATGGATATGTCCGGAGAATTGGGTTGACTTGGTACTTTGCTAGGAGTCGACCTTGTCTCGTAAATCGGTAGAACGTAGTACTTGGTACGTACGTGATTCGGATACACCGACGACCGTATTTATAGCCAACTTATCCGGGGATCTCATGGGTCGCTTCCCGATAATCCACCGATGACGCACAACTCGCACTCTTGAATAATCTGGGATTACATAGAAGAGAGAGAAAATTAATCTAGGATAATTACGGAGATATTTTATCTAGGATAAAATATCGTCTAGAGAGAGATAACGATTAATTTGGAATTAATCGGTAAATTAATATATTCGATATATTAAATGAAATTAGATTTCGACGTGGAATAAAATTAGATTTTAATTCGGGCAAACGAATAATTTAGAATTAATTCGTTAGCGACGTGAATAGTGAATTCGCTAGGCGTAATCATTTAATTACGACGCGGCGGAAAATTCGTTAATTTAGAATTAGCGAACCCGAGCCCGAGTGTGATTGCGAGCGCATTCGTATTTTGAATTCGAGTGCGGCATGCAAGTCACATCAAGCGTCAAATCAAACGTCAAGTCATTCATCACATCAAACGTCATATCAAACGTCACTTTGAGTGATGTGACATTGATTGATTGATATGAGTGATTGATTGATTGATAGACTTACATCACATCACTTTATTAAAGTGATGTGAATAGTTGATGTGAGTTGGTGTAATAGTGTTTGGAGGGAAAAACTTTTGCTTTGGTTTTAATTAAATCAATTAAGTAATTGGTTTTGTATTTTTTATTAGAAAAATATATAAACCTTTTTGGAAAAGGTTTGACCATTCCATTCCATACACAAAATCTCTTCTCTCTCATTTTCTCTCTACACATTCACCGCCCAAATGAAGAAAAGTGGACTGGTTTTTTAAGCCATTTGGCGTGAACAATAAGGGAAGCAAGAGTGATTTTCATGGTGATAAATCATGTGCTAGCACACATACGAGTCTTGCGAAGGTGGTAGGGAGGTTCGTCCATGAGCCGGGATCAGTTAGACGAGGCTTGGAGCTCCGTTTTCTCAGGTCAAAACTGAAATTTGAAGGCAGTGGACTGCTGCAGTGGCGCCTAAGGCAGTGGGCTTTTTGGCTTTGATTCGTCTTCAAATCGACTCAACCGATCGATGTGAGTATTCCGCTATACCTCCGTTGATGTATTCACGCATGTTTTTCATTGCTTGTTTGATCTTGGGACCTAGATTAATTACCAACAAATAATGCTTTTCCAAATCGGTGAATTGAACATGATCAACCCAGACCTTGCCAAGATGAATCTGCCGAAGGTCAAATTGGTTCTGGATGAAGGACAACACCATCATCGTCCAAGCGCTCTGGAAAGGATTAAGGCACCTTTAGAGCATTGAGACCAGTATAATGTTTATATTTGATGCAAAAAAATGTAGAATGGATGAAGGAGTTAGAATAGACTTGTGAAAGGCCCATAAAGAAAGCGTCAGCAGCATGGTAGCCGCGGACCTTCGCCCCAAGATTCTATGGGGAGAATTCAAATTTCATCCAAAATGTAGGACGTTTCGGTCGAAATTCATCATCGGCCCAATATATGGCATTCATACCGAAGGCCACTTTTAGGACAGCGTCCAGGCAGGAACTATCCCCCCGTGGATGAAATGACGAGGACGCAGTTAAGGCGATATCAAAGAAACTATGGTCGTATGATGCGCCAACAAGGCAAAACAAGGGCCACCACGGGCCGTAGCCCTCGCATAATGGAGAAATCAGAAGCAAACAAAAAGGGAGCGACAGTAAAAATGAGTAGTGACGAGCGACGATGAACGTATTAAGTTCGACAGGCGAAAGCAGGATGAAATAGATGACGAAGAACCTCCTATCGTCATTCAGTTCGGCAATATGCCACCGGTTGTGGCCAACCATTACTTGTTGCCCGGAAAATTCAAATGGGATAACAGCAGAGAAGCTGGAATAAGCGAAGAAGTCTATGAGGGCAACGAGACCGAATTTACAGCACTCTCGATAACAGATAGGGAGGCTTCGGATGAGGAAATGGTCGACATAGAAAAGAAATAAACATCATAACCGAAGCAAGGAAAAGGGGAATTTCATAAAATCTGCTTCTTAAAGAATTGTATGAGGCCGGCAATCCTGCAGTCGGGACATTAGGAGAAGATTTGGGACGATATCAATTCCTCATTTTGTATAGGACACCTAAGATAAAACGGACCATCACCAGAGCCGAAAAATAAAGATTAGCAGTCAATAACGTCTCTCATGATGCACCAGCCACGTTGTCACCATCTAGATGGGACATAGAAGAAAAACCGCTTCAAGCTAACAATGAGGGCGATCAAGCAATAAAGATAGGACTGCCAGTGAAGGTGATATTCCCAAAGCCACCACCACAAATGACAAAGCATCTGCGGCCACTGTACGTAAAAGCAAAGGCTAATGGGATACCTATCACTGAAGTGTTGATTGATAATGGGGCGGCCATTAATGCAATGCTAGTTAGGATGCTAGGACGTTTGGAAAAGTCAGAAGAAGACCTCCTCCCTAAGGAAATGGTGCTTACCAGCTTTAATGGAAGGGAGACGACGGCCAAATGGGTTATTATATTGAACCTACAAGTGGGAAGTGTTAGTGTTCCTAGAACATATTAGGATCTAATAAGCATGCATAATAATAGATTTGATCATTATAAGGTGCGGAATATACTTACAATGAGTTTTAGAGCTTTTAAAATTTTTGAGATCCAAGATCTCAAGATCCAATCTTTGGATGATTCCAAGCTTTAGGATGATTCCAAGCTATTGAGTAGTTTCCCTATCACCTTTGTTCACTTCCAAAGTGCTAGCTTTTGTTGATTTGAAGAACAAATCAAAGAGAGGAAGAGAAGATCAAATTCGGCCAAGGCTTGCTCTTTTGGGTTTTTGTGTTTTTGACTTGTGTCAAGTGTTACCAAAGTTGAAATGCCTTTTTCTTATTTACCAAAAGGTGAAACCATTTCACCTTTTACCCAAAACAAGGTAGAGATTGGTAAATGGTTTTTCATTAAGGCAAAATAAGGTGGTTGTGTGGTGGGAACACCTACCACACTTTTGGCTCCAAATATTTGAATCCGAAATTCAAATATCTCTACGGGCATTTCCCGCGGTTCGGTTCCGTTTAATCCGATTAAACGATCCTTCGTCGCTAAATAATTAAATCTAATTTAATTAAATAACGATGCCTCGTAAATATATTGCGAACGTCGTTCACGAACTAATTCTAAATTAATTCGTTCGTTCGCATTAAAGTCCGACTTTAATCTCGTAATGAAATCCAATCCATTTTAATATATCTGATATATTAATTTTAGCCCATTTGAATAAATTAAATAGAAAAATCAAATTTAACTATTAAATTTATTTTACCGATTAATTCCAAATTAATCGCGTTCTTTCGCCACTGACACTTTTAATCCCAGATTAAATAAAGCCCATATTAATCCCAGATTAATTTTCTCTCTCTTAATTAATCCCAGATTAATTCTAATTTAAGTCAACTTTCATCGTGAATCCTTGGGAAGCGACCCAAGAGATCTCTGGATATGTTGGCAGTAAATCCGGTTATCAGACTATCCGATAAAGTGAGTACCTCGTACTACGTGCTTACCGATTTACAAGACATGGTTGGCTTCTAGCAAAGCACCGTGTCTACCCAATTCTCCAGAAATATTCTTACTGGAATATATAATCTATGTCAGACGTAGAATACCTAGTATTTCGTATTTACGATCCAGTATCAGATGTCACGTGCTAGGCCTGGGGCTGGAATAGTGTCTGCCCCGTACGAAGCACATATCGGATATCAAACAACTAGTCTCTTTGAATCGGATAATCATGACCTTGTCACATTATCCCGATGGTTGCAACACAATAGAGAACGAGTTATGAATCCCTACGTGATCATCATCTCCATATGTTTGGAGTGATACTTCCGTCTTGACATCACATCCAATACACTACGATTCTCGATAAACCCAATAGAGGCGTACACAGAACCTGTTAAAGCCCTGGACGACCAAAACCAAAGTTTACCGATTGTCGTAAGTATTAGCGATGTAAGTCTCAGGTTAAGACCAAATACATCTACCCTGACGCGGACTCCCATAGACACATATACATACTACCAATGGGATTCCGCGGGGTCTATCCAGAGCGAAGCTATTTTCCGTACCATCGGTAAAATACAACCTCCTATCGCACTTGCATAAGTATCCTATACTTAAACATATGAGAACTGTGTCGTTATGCCCTCACAACGCGCACAAGTGCAATACTAGTCTATTCCGCATTATCGATGTCCAGTCTCGATAATACTACGACTATGGATATTTAATGATTAAACCTTTATGGATTGATACTGTCTCATATCATCTCAATCTGAAACTAATCATATGGACTTTTACCATTTATATATCATAGTAAATAAATTACGAAATGATAAAAGGCAATTCAATATTACATAGTCAATTTCGTACAAAAACAAATGTCTTTTACAACCAGTGACGCTATGGGTCATAATTGTCTAACAATCTCCCACTTGGCCTATAGCCAGTCACTCAAGCATCTAACACCTGAACTATGTATGTGCTTCTCAAACTTTTGCTGTGAAATAGCTTTCGTCAGCGGGTCTGCAATGTTGTCATCTGATGCGACCTTCTCGATCTTCACATCGCCACGATGTATGATCTCACGAATCAGATGCAAACTTCAAAGAACATGCTTGGATCGTTGATGAGACCGTGGTTCCTTATCCTGCGCTATAGCCCCGTTATTGTCACACAATAATGGAACGGGCTCAGCTGCTAACGGAACTACTCCTAATCCAATTAGGAATTTACGGATCCAAACTGCCTCTTTTGCTGCTTCAGATGCAGCAATATACTCCACTTCTGTTGTTGAATCGGCAAAAGTCTCTTGCTTGGAAGATTTCCAGCTTACTGCTCCGTTGTTCAAACAAAATATGTACCCGGATTGCGACTTAGAGTCGTCTTTATCGGTTAGGAAACTTGCATCGGTATACCCAGTTACCTCAAGTTCTCCATCTCCATAAATTAAGAAAGCATCCTTAGTTCGTCTAAGATACTTAAGGATGTTCTTAACTGCCATCCAGTGACCATCACCTGGGTCGACCTGATAGCGACTACACATGCTCAAAGCATACGAGAAATCAGGTCGCGTACATATCATGGCATACATGATCGATCCGACTGCCGAGGCGAACGATATCCGACTCATGCTGTTTCTCTCATCTTGAGTTTTAGGACACATGTCCTTAGATAGAGAGATGCCATGTGACACTGGCAATAGTCCCCTCTTGGACTGATCCATGTTGAATCTTTTCAACACTTTGTCAATGTAGTACTCTGAGAGAGTCCAAGCAGCTTTCTAGATCTATCCCCGTAGATCTTTATACCTAGAATAAATGCTGCTTCTCCTAGATCTTTAATGGAGAATTTTAATGAAAGCCAAGCTTTCACTGATGTTAACATGGGAATGTCATTTCCCATAAGCAATACATCGTCAACATAAAGGACAATGGATGTCAGTGCGCTCCCACTAACCTTCTTATATACACAAGGATCATCCTCGTTTTGAATGAAATCATATTCTTTTATGATCTCATCAAAATGTTGGTTCCATGACCTCGATGCTTGCTTCAGTCCATAAATGGACCGATTTAACTTACAAACCTTGTTTGCAAGTCTAGGCACGATAAAACCGTCAGGCTGTTGCATATAATCATCCTCCAAAAGGTTTCTGTTAAGGAAAGCGGTTTTAACGTCCATCTGTCATATCTCGTAATCGAAATATGCAGCAATAGCAAGCATTATCCGAATGGATTTAATCATGGCAACGGGTGAGAAAGTTTCATCGTAATCGACACCATGTCGTTGACGATACCCCTTCGCTACAAGCCTAGCTTTGTACGTTTGTACGTTGCCTTCCATGTCGGTCTTCTTCTTGAAGATCCATTTGCATCCAATAGGCTTTACGCCTTCTGGTGCATCAACCAGTGTCCAAACTTGGTTGGTTATACATGGAATCCATTTCGACTTCATGGCTTCTTGCCATAAAGCGGAATCGATATCTTGTATCGTTTCCTCATACGTAGCCGGTTCGTCTTCCTCAATGAGATTAATATCTACTTGAGGCGAGATCAGAAACCCATACCTCTCAGGTTGGTTCCTGACTCTCCCGACCTACGCGGTCCTTGTGTAATAGAAGATTGTGACAGTCTCATCCCGGATGGACTGTTCTTGTTCCATTGAGGATTCTATGCCAGGAATAGTATCACTCTATTTTCATCGAGTTCTACTTTCCTCCCCTTCCACTTGTTTACTTAGTTAGGAATTCCTTCTCAAGGAAAACCACATGTAGAGCAACAAATACTTTGTTCTCTCGTGGGTGATAGAAGTAATATCCTTTGGTTTCCCTAGGATATCCTACGAATAGGCATTTATCCGATTTGGGCCCAAGTTTGGTACCTTCCAAACGTTTGACGTATGCCCAGCATCCCCAAATCTTTAGGAATGAGAAACCGGTTTCTTTCCTGTCCATATCTCATATGGTGTCTGTTGTACAGACTTTGAAGGAACCTTATTCAAAATAAGAACTGCACTGTTTAATGCATATCCCCAGAAGAATAAGGTAGCTCAGTGCGACTCATCATAGACCTTACCATGTCCAACAGAGTTCGGTTTCTCCGTTCGGATACACCGTTTAATTGCGGTGTTCCAGGAGGAGTCCACTGTGAAAGAATACCATATTCTTTCAAGTAATCTAGAAACTCATTGCTCAAGTATTCGCCACCACGGTCCGACCGTAATGTCTTTATATACTCTTGCGGTCTTGTCTGTTTTTCAACTTCGTGTCGAAACTCTTTGAATTTCTCAAAAGTTTCCGACTTGTGTCTCATAAGATACACATAACCATAACGCGATGCATCATCCGTAAAGGTTACGAAGTATTCGAATCCACCTCTAGCCTGGCCAGACATGGGCCCACAAACGTCACTATGAACGAGGGCTATAGTTCGGTGGCGCGTACACCTTTACCGCTAAAAGGTGATTTAGGCATTTTGCCTAATAAGCAAGATTCGCAGACGTCATATGAATTTGGATCAAATCCGTCCAAGTACCCACTCTTCGAAAGTGTGGATATGCGAGTCTTGTTAATGTGTCCCAGACGACAATGCCACATGTAAGTCTCATCTTTGTTACTTAGTTTGAGCCTTTTGTTTGTTTACATTATATGTTTGAGATTGATTTATATTCAAAATATAAAGACCATTATTAGCATCAGCTGAACATATCTCAAAATCATCTTTATAAACAAAACACCCAGTGTTTCGGAATACAAAAGTGTACCCGCATTGGGTCAAACAAGATACAGAGATAATATTCCTAGTCAAACTAGGTACATAATAACAGTCTGATAGTTTAAGTACATGTCCCGAAGGAGTTCTAAAACAAAAGTGCCCACGGCCAAAACACAATAGGTGTCCCGTTTCCAACACGCAGATCAATCTCTCCTGAAGCCAGTCTCCTGCTAATCTGCAGATCCTGCGCATCAGTACATATATGAGTACCACAACCAGAATCAAAAATCCAATTTTTAAAGCTAGAAGTAGCCATGTTTATCTCAATAACAAACATACCTGAGGCCGGTGCCTTGCCCGCCTTTATATCCTTCTGAAGCGCCTTGTACTCGCGGTAGTCACGCTTCCAGTGACCCCGCTTGCCGCACTGTAGGCAAACATCTTGAGATTTGTCTTTTGGCTTCCCAGAAGCCTTTGAATTTTTGGCCTTGCCCTTTTGAATATGCTTCTTCTTTCGCACACCTCCAGTTGCCTTGGGCCCAGCCCTAGGTCCATGAGGTCGATGCAAAGTGCGCCTCGCGCTTGTTGCCCTTTAGAAACTCCTTTTCAGCCTCCTTGAGAGTTGATAGTAACTCTCCAAGAGTATCACTGGTGTTCATCAAATTATAATTTATGATGAACTGTCTCCAGGAATCGGGGAGAGATTGCAGGACCATGTCCACAGTAATCTCTGCCTCAAATACTATCCCCATGTTGGCCGGCTCATCGATGTCAGTGACCATCTGAGCCACGTGGGACTCAACAGACATGCCATCTGTCATGCGTGAGCGAAAGAGCTTCTTGACTAAATCGTACCTCTGCATCCTCTTGTTAGAGCGATGCAGATCTTGCAACCTTGCTAACATATTATAAGGATCCAGTCCCTATTTTGTCTGTGAAAATGCTGAGTCATCGAAGCAAGCATAATGGACTGAGTTGTGTCACAATCATCGCTGTGAGTCTTCCAAAGCTCCAGCTCAAGTGTCTCAGTCGGTCCGGGTTTTGGCCCAAGAGGTCTTTGTAAAGTATACAACAGCCTCTCTGAACCTAGACAATCCTAAGGTTCATTTCCCAATCTGCAAAATTTTGTGCCCTTGAAGACATTATCTCCCATGATTATGTCGCGGACATTTCCTTTGCCAGTCATCTTGATCTACGATAGTCTAACTATCTAGTCAACGATAATGGTACAGTCTAACTGTTACATAGAAAAATAACAATATATTAGTCCAACTAATAAAGTAATATTGATGAAATTATTGAAAGCGCGTAAAGCTAAGTATATGAATGAAATTGAAGCGCGTAAATCAACTAATATGAATTGCAAATTCAATACTAGCCTCCCACTATTTTTCGGCGAGCCTCTCCCTCTGTCGAGTACTCGGGAAACCTAGTTTCCTAGTGGGCTAGGATCCCGTTAAATAACATACAACCTTGACTTTGGCCAACAAGCTGTATGAAACTTAACTAGGTAGATCTCGAAGATCAATTGGATCTCATCCAATTCCTAGATCCGGTAGGTGGACATCCAAGTCCGAAACACATATACTTATATATGACAATATGTCAAACATATTTTCCTAACCTTTTTCCTCTGAATCAACTAAGCCTTGCCTTGCTTTGGCACAACAAGCTTAATGATTCCAGTTAAGCGGGACCCATTGACATGGAAAGTTTCGTAATCAATGTCGATGGACAAGAAGTGATCTTGACTTTGGCCAACAAATCACAACTTGGACAAGACACCGATATGTAACAAAACCTTCATGATTCAAACACATCCGCAATTGACAAAGGCCTTGACTTTGGCCAACAAGCCAATGCCAACTTTGGATCTTGAGTAAGAATCACTCAACGGAAGGAAAAACGCTTAATGTTTTTTGAGGGTTTTTCGCGTAAATTGGCATCCAATTTATTATCTTTGATTAGGTCTCATCATACACCCTTAAGCATGCTTCTAAAACATCATAAGGCGCAAAAGTAAATTAATAACGATATGCGGATGGATATTTAAACAGATTGTTTCTAGAACAAATCGCTCATCTTTCCTCTCCCCGACTAGAACTATTCTAACTCCTACCCTTTTACAAAATACAATAAAGAAACCTCATATACATTGAGGGGAATAGGTGAGAAGAGATTACAAGGAGTAATGAGATTAAAGGCTGGACACGCAGGTCCAATTTAATAAATTCTAAACTTATTACAATTTCCAAAATTGCCCTTGCCCTTCTAATATCCATCCGATATACGTTATTCATACATCACATTTATGTATTCAATCAAAATATTTTTACAATCAATCTAATCCAATTAATTAATCTTTGATTAATGACCATCCAATGTTCAAACAATGATTTGATTTGCGCGAGTCCAACTCGTTTAGAATAAATACTTTTGAGTACGTATTCTTGAATTATATCGAACTACAACTTAAATCCAATTTATTTGTATTCAATACTAATTCTTATTTAATTCCAAATTAAATATTTACACTTACATAGTTGCCTTATAGACTTGGATTCCAAATCCAATCTTGATGGGTCTCAAAGGCCCAATAACATCCAATGTCTTTTAATTAAAGTCCAATGGGCTTTTAATTGATTCTAAGGCATGGGCTTTGGCCATAATGGATCAAACCCAAAATGCCAAGGCCCAATAGGAATCACCCTATTGCCATCAAATCAATTTAGGCCCCCATCAAATACTTTAAAGGGCCAAGTGATGTATTTGGACTTCATGGAATTGGTTTTGGGCCCAATTGGATCCAATCCAAAAGTCCAAAACCAAACTTGGTCAAACCAAGCCCATTAGGCCCAAATACACACTTTTAGCCCAATTCAATTTTAAAGGCATATTTACATAATTATAATATTCCAAATATCACAATTATTTTAATTAAAGTGTATTAGTCATAATTAATTAATTAAACTCAATATTTCCAAAATATTAATTAACTTAATTAATCATGCTTAAACTAATAATTCATGCTTAATAAAATCAAGCCAAAACACATCATTGCATGCTTGAGACATATTGAAGCCTAAGATCATCATTTCATGCTCAACATGCACTTTGATTTTAACATGAACATTATAGACATTGATTCTAATCATATTAAACCAACTATCATCATTTAAACATGCATCCAAACACATTATTTCATGTTTCAAAAAAAAAACTGCAGTGCATGAGACAATGACCATTCGGCCACACTAAGGAATTTTTTATTTTTTTTGCTTTTGATTTATTTGAAATCTAATCATGCATAAATTGGGCTCATGATACCAATGTTAGTGTTCCTAGAATATTATTAGGATCTAATAAGCATGTATAATAATAGATTTGATCATTATAAGGTGCGGAATATACTTACAATGAGTTTTAGAGCTTTTAAAATTTTTGAGATCCAAGATCTCAAGATCCAATCTTTGGGATGATTCCAAGCTTTAGGATGATTCCAAGCTATTGAGTAGTTTCCCTATCACCTTTGTTCACTTCCAAAGTGCTAGCTTTTGTTGATTTGAAGAACAAATCAAAGAGAGGAGGAGAAGATCAAATTCGGCCAAGGCTTGCTCCTTTGGGTTTTTGTGTTTTTGACTTGTGTCAAGTGTTACCAAAGTTGAAATGCCTTTTTGTTATTTACCAAAAGGTGAAACCATTTCACCTTTTACCCAAAACAAGGTAGAGATTGGTAAATGGTTTTTCATTAAGGCAAAACAAGGTGGTTGTGTGGTGGGAACACCTACCACACTTTTGGCTCCAAATATTTGAATCCGAAATTCAAATATCTCTACGGCATTTGTCGCGGCTCGGTTACGTTTAATCCGATTAAACGATCCTTCGTCGCTAAATAATTAATCTAATTTAATTAAATAACGATGCCTCGCAAATATATTACGAACGTCGTTCACGAACTAATTCTAAATTATTCGTTCGTTCGCATTAAAGTCCGACTTTAATCTCGTAATGAAATCCAATCCATTTTAATATATACGATATATTAATTTTAGCCCATTTGAATAAATTAAATAGAAAAATCAAATTTAACTATTAAATTTATTTTACCGATTAATTCCAAATTAATCGAGTTCTTTCGCCACTGAACACTTTTAATCCCAGATTAAATAAAGCCCATATTAATCCCAGATTAATTTTCTCTCTCTTAATTAATCCCAAATTAATTCTAATTTAAGTCAACTGTCATCGGTGAATCCTTGGAAAGCGACCCAAGAGATCTCTGGATATGTTGGCAGTAAATCCGGTTATCGAACTATCCGATAAAGCGAGTACCTCGTACTACGTGCTTACCGATTTACAAGATATGGTTGGCTTCTAGCAAAGCACCGTGCCTACCCAATTCTCCAGAAATATTCTTACTGGAATATATAATCTATGTCAGACGTAGAATACCTAGTATTTCGTATTTACGATCCAGTATCAGATGTCACGTGCTAGGCCTGGGGCTGAAATAGTGTCTGCCCCGTACGAAGCACATATCGGATATCAAACAACTAGTCTCTTTGAATCAGATAATCATGACCTTGTCACATTATCCCGATGGTTGCAACGCAATAGAGAACGAGTTATGAATCCCTGCGTGATCATCATCTCCATATGTCTGGAGTGATACTTCCGTCTTGACATCACATCCAATATACTACGATTCTCGATAAACCCAATAGAGGCATACACAGAACCTGTTAAAGCCCTGGACGACCAAAACCAAAGTTTACCGATTGTCGCAAGTATTAGCGATGTAAGTCTCAGGTTAAGACCAAATACATCTACCCTGATGCGGACTCCCATAGACACATATACATACTACCAATGGGATTCCGCGGGGTCTATCCAGAGCGAAGCTATTTTCCGTACCATCGGTAAAACACAACCTCCTATCGCACTTGCATAAGTATCTTATACTTAAACATATGAGAACTGTGCCGTATGCCCTCACAACGCGCACAAGTGCAATTCTAGTCTATTCCGTATTATCGATGTTCAGTCTCGATAATACTACGACTGGGGATATTAATGATTAAAAATTTATGGATTGATACTGTCTCATATCATCTCAATCCGGAACTAATCATATAGACTTTTACCATTTATATATCATAGTAAATAAATTACGAAATGATAAAAGGCAATTTCAATATTACATAGTCAATTTCGTACAAAAACACAATGTCTTTTACAACCAGTGATGCTATGGGTCATAATTGTCTAACAGGAAGTACTACGAAAATAGTAGTATTTTTCGTCATAGATGGGCCGACAACATAAAATATGCTCCTAGGATGAGACTGGATACACGGTAGCCGATGCATCTCTTCATCCCTTCATCAATGCCTAGTTTTCTGGAACCAGATGGACGAGGTGGAGATAGTGCATGCCGACAACAAGCCTTTCACTGCAGAGACAAATTCGACTGAGTACTTCATGTACGAAGGGAATTATGGGCCGACCAGAATTCTGAATGAAGGGGAAAGCCCGACCATTATGGCTCAAAATGACGAGCCGTATCCCGCGGGACTGCTGAATGATTTGTTCGCACAGACGAGACCAATCATGGTGGTTTTTGGAGAGCCAACGCACAGCAATTTAAATGAAGAAAAAGCATAATTAGGAGCAAGCCGCCCTTGCGGCCTCCAAGGCCAATTTAATGGCCTATGTAGCAGAAGGAATAAATGAGGCCGAAGCACAGGCCGCAATTTCGGCCTTAAGAGGCAAACTGCTGGCGCATCAGACAGAGGACAAGATAAGAGAATTATGTGGAGTGGACTGCTTGATAGAATGAGGTGAATCAATGGAAGAAGAAGAATACGCTCTGAATAGACGATGAAAATCTAATATCTCAAGAGGACAAGATACGTTGGACGAGGTAAATCTGGGGAGCGAGCATGATAGACGTATCACTTACGTTAGCTAGGAACTGAAGTCTAAGGGAAAACAAAAGTGTTCTCCTCCTTATTGAGGTTAAAAGACAAGGACGAATTCGTCTGGACCGAAGAACATCATAAGCTTTCGACAGCCTGAAGAAATACTTGTCACAGCCGCCGGTGATGGTACCTCCAGTGCTAGGAAGGCAATAAAATTGTACATATCGGCCGAAGAACAGTCCATAGCTGGGATGATCGCGTAAGATGACGACATGAACGTTGAGAGAGCCATTTATTATATCAGCAGACAACTGCTGAATTATGAATGTAATTATTCTCCAATGGAGAAATTATGTTTGGCTTTATATTTCACATCTACTAAATTACGAGCCTATCTTAGGCCGAACATAGTGTATTTGATCACAAGAATTAATATAATAAAGTACATATTTTCTCGTCCGATCTTGCATCAAAGAGTTGGGTATTGGTCAATGTCACTTTCAGAATTCGATATACGACATGAGCCCCAAAGGGCCGTTAAAAATCAAGCTTTGGCCGATTTCTTGGCCGATCACCCATGTTTGAGCACTATTAAAGAAATAGAAATGGATCTGGAAGAATGCAGTCTGAAACCATGGACGATGTATTTCGACGGATCCAGTACAATGAAATGAGCTGGAATATGGATTGTCTTAGTCAGCCCGTTAGGAGAATCATTTCTGTGTCTTAATCAAGTTGAACGAAATTGCACTAATAACCAGGCCGAATACGAAGCCTTGATACTTGGGTTGGAGATGCTCCTCAACATAGGAGTAACCCATGTATCCATTAAGGGGGATTCGCAACTAGTAATCTAACAAGTGATAGAAACCTTCAAATGCAAAAGCCCATCAGTCATGGCATTATTGGATGTGATCGAAGAGTTGGTATAGCAATTTGATCATGCTGAGTTGGAACACGTTCCAAGGGCGAAGAACGAATTGGCCAATAGCTTAGCCCAAGCAGCTTCTAGGTATAAGCAGACAAATATAGGTGGGATATATAGGGGCCATGAGGTCAAGCCAGCCCTAATGAGACGAGGGAGACAGACAGATGTCATGGTCATCGAAGCCGAAGATGAGGACGATTGGAGAAGTGAAATCAAGACGTTTCTAAAATAGCCCGAATGAGGGAAGGATCAAAGGCTAAAACTTAAGCTTTGAATTACGTAGTCTCAGGAGATGTGCTATATAAAAAACGACAAGATGGATTGTTGTTGAAATGTGTAAGGCCATCTGAATCCAAAACTATCATGGCCGAAGTGCATGAAGGTGTTTGTGGGGCTCACCAAGCAGGAATAAAGATGAGATGGTTGATTATACGAAGCGGCTATTATTGGCTGAAGATGGGAGAATTGTGCATCTCATATGCCAAAGGATGCATTGCTTGCTTGCAGAAGCACGGGCCTATTCAAAGGGCACCAGCGACCGAGAATGATCCCAGTCATTAAACCATGGCCATTTATGGGATGGGCGATAGACTTGATAGGGACGATTTACCCAGCATCAAGCAAAAGACATACTTTCATCATCGTTGCTACCGATTTCTTTACAAATGGGTGGAAGCTATCCCAGTTGTGGAAATCTCCCAAGAACAGATCATCAAGTTCATAAAAGAGCATATAATTCACCGATTTGGTATACCACAAACAATAATGGAAGACCATGACACCTCATTAAACGGTAAAAAGGTGAAAGGTTTCCTTGTCGAATATAGAATCCGGTTGGTGAACATTACCTCCTATTACCCTCAGTCAAACGGTCAAGCAGAATCATCTAATAAGACCCTGAAAGGGTTTATTCAGAAGATGGTGACAGACAACTGTAGACAACAGAACCTGGGCGACGCATGCTGTTCTAGACTCAGGGCCTAGTTGAG
>SKCR01052536.1:0-18034 GCA_019454045.1 Zanthoxylum bungeanum | reverse complement strand
AATTAGCGAACCCGAGCCCGATAGTGATTGCGAGCGCATTCGCATTTCGAATTCGAGCGCGGCACGCGAGTCACATCAAACGTCAAATCGTTTGTCACATCATGCGTCAAATCAATTGTCACTTTGAGTGATGTGACTTGACAACATGTCACTTTATAAAGTGATGTGATGTGACTTAAAGTAAAAAGTAAAAGTGATGGATATGAAAAGGTTTGGAATATATATATGTTTTATTTATTTTTGGAAAATAAATGAATAATATATATTACATTTTTCTTTTCCCTTTTTACATTATTCGGTCCTCTCTCTCTCCAACATGCAGTACACGATTTCTCTCATCTCCCTCTCTTTTTCTTCTTCATCTCCTTCACGCATGGTGCGATTTTCTTCTCATTTTTCTGGTTTCACCGAAAATTTGAGAAGCAAAATGGAAGATGATAAGTGCTAGCACACACCTTGAGCGATACTAAGGTGATAGGGAAGTGAGTTTGTGAGCATGGAATCTCAAAGCTTTGAGCTTTAATGGAGTTCATGCATGGCCGATTCTTGGAGGTTCAAAGAGGACTAAAATCGCACAGCCCACTGCAAGGAGGAGCTACTGCCGAGCTCAATGGAGGACGAAAATGGCTTGTCTTCTTCATTTCATCAAAACCAATCAATGTGAGTTATGTTTCCGCCTTACTCTTTGATGCTCTTTCATGATGTGTTTGTTTATGTTTTTTTTGTGATCTTTGGGACATTTTGGACTTGATTTAACACAATGTCAAGATGGGAGTATCACTTCAGTCAATGGAGATGATGGTCACACAGAATAAGAAACTATTACTCTTAAAAACTGTAGCTATCGGGATAGTATGACTAGGTCATGACTTCCCGATTATAGAGATTAGTCACTTGGGATCCGATATATGTTTCATATGTGGCAGACACAGAGCCAGCCCTAGGCCTAGGATGTGACATCAGATACTGGACCGTATTATATATTACATAATTTTAGTATTACTACGCCTGATACAAATGATATTCATCGGTGAATATTTCTGGAGAATTGGGTAGGCACGATGCTTTGCTAGAAGCCAACCATGTCCTGTAAATCGGTGAGAACATGGTACGGGGTATGCACGTATTCAGATAGTCCGATAACCGTATTTACTGCCAACTTATCCAGGAATCTCTTGGGTCGCTTCCCAAAGATTCGCCAATGACATTTGACTCAGATAGAATTAATCTGTGATTAATTATGAGAGAGAAAATTAATCTGGGATTAACTTCGTATAGAAGAGAGAACGCGATTAATTTAGAATTCATCAATAAAATAAATTTAATAGTTAAATTGTATTTTTCTAATTAATTTATTTGTTTGTGGCTAAATAATATATAGGATATATTAATTGAAATCAGATTTAAAATTGGATTTTAATTCGGGCGAATGAATTAATTGAGAATTAATTTGAAAGCGACAATCAAAATAATTTTGTGAGGCATAATTATTTAATTATATTGGATTTAGTTATAGAGCGACGGTAAATTCATTTAATCAAAATTAAACGAACCCGATAATATTGCCCATGTCAAGTTGTGTGTTGGAGAAGCCAACTCAAATTTTGAAATTAAAATATGGTGGGACCACATGACTTACATCAAATGTCTAATATTGATGGAAGTAGTTGGCTTAATTTATTAAAGCATTTACAACACACAACTACCAAGTTTTGGAAAACAACACACACACTCTCTTCTCTCTTCACTTGGCCAAAACTCTTCTCTCCATTTTGTGAAATTTTCCTTCAAAATTTCAACTAAGCTAGCATTTGGAGGAGTCAAATGAGGTGATAGGGAAACTCACCCAAGGAAAAACAACTCAAACAACAAGCTTGGAGCTTCATCCAAAGTGGAATTTTGAAATTTCTCCAAAACAATGTAAGTGATTCCGCCACTTTCTTGTTATTTCACACATATAAATCTTATTTAGGATCTTGTGGCATGTCTTAGAGACTAACACGTTAGCGATTCGGTTCTGTGTACTGTTCATACTCTTTTCGTACTTTTCAAATATGTGGCTAGAATAAATCTAGTTAACTATCCTTTGTATGAACCTGTTCTATTTGCCTAATCGCACTCCAGAATATCCTACTTTCAGTTATTTCCATAGTCTTGCTCTGTCAAGTGTCGTTTCGGTCTCAACTATGTCATATACTTAGTTTCCTTGGTCGTCTTTATGTTATACCTCAATAAAGTTATGCACGAGTCATCCTAAGCAATATTCATACGCTATGAAGGGAAACATACGGGCCATACTCGTTTTTTTTATCCCAATCTATATTTAATAGGACTTAGGTCTTATACTAGCACCTAAGGGCTCACTATTATGCCTTCACAATATGTTATTGATATCTCTTTTTCTTTAATTCTTAAATGGAAAAGTCTGTTGCTATAGATCCTTAGTCATGTCGAACGTTGTCACTCATCTATACTTGTCCTTGGTTGACTAATACCTCATCTTTTCATCGTTTCATCTAGGCAACTCGGCTTCTAAATCCTTTTTCTTAGAGTCATTTTCTTCTTCTTTACTGCTCTATTCTGTTGGGTTATAAGGTCAAACCAAGATCATATTTGTTGGATAATATGACCCATAACGTCACTATTTGCACAGATCATTGTGTTGTTGTAGCAAATTAACTATGTGACAAGGAAATTGCACTCTCATCATTTGTGATTAGATCACCATAGATATATAAATGAAGAGAGGTCCCTATGATTAGTACCTGGACTGAGAATGATATGAGACAGTATCAGTCCCCGAAGGTTTAATCATTAAATATCCCTAGCCGTAGTATTATCGAGACTGGACATCGATAATGCGGAATAGGCTAGTATTGCACTTGTGCGCGTTTGTGAGGGCACAGCGGCATAGTTCTCATATATATAAGTATTGGATACTTATGCAAGTGCGATAGGAGGTCGTGTTTCACCGATGGTACGGGAAACAGCTTCGCTCTGGATAGACCCCTCGGAATCCCATTGGTATTATGACTATGTGTCTATGGGAGGCCGAAATCAAGGTAGGTGTGTATGGTCTTAACCTGAGACTTACATCGCTAATACTTACGATAATCGATAAACTTTGGTCTTGGTGGTAGGGGACTTTAAACGGGTTCTGTGTACACCACTTCTGGGTTTATCAGAGAGTCGTAGAGTATTGGGTGTGATGTCAAGACGGAAGTATCACTTCAGTCATATTGGAGTTGATGTCACGCAGGATACGGTACTAGTGCTCTTGAGTGTTGCGCAACCAATCGGGATATTGTGACCAGGTCATGTATATCCGATTATAGAGACTATGTTACCAGACATCCGATATGTGTTTCGGACGGGGCAGACACTTATCCAGCCCCAGCCCTAGCACGTGATTATCCGATACTGGGCCGATATACACAATACTACGTTATACTACGCTTGATACAGATCTATATATTCCTGTAAGAATATTTCTGGAGAATTGGGTAGGCATGGCGCTTTGCTAGAAGCCAACCTTGTCTTGTAAATCGATATAAACGTAGTACGAGGTACTTACGTGTTCGGACAGTCCGACGATCGTATTTACTGCCAACATATCCGGAGATCTCATGGGTCGCTTCCTGAAGATTCACCGATGACGTATTACTCGCACTTTGATTAATCTGGGATTAATTAGAAGAGAGAGATAGAATTAATCTGGAATTAATTCGATGAGAGAGAAAATTAATCTGGGATTATTTGCGGAGATATTTTATCTGGGATAAAATATTAATTATAGAGAGAGAACGATTAATTTGGAATTAATCGATAAATTAATATATTCGATATATTAATCAAATTGGATTTTGACGCGGAATTAAAATTAGATTTTAATTCGGGCGAACGAATTAATTTATAATTAATTCGTTAGCGACTTGAATAGTGATTTCGCTAGGCGTAATCATTTAATTACGACGCGACCGAAAATTCGTTAATTTGGAATTAGCGAACCCGAGCCCGAGAGTGATTGCGAGCGCATTCGCATTTCGAATTCGAGCGCGGCACGCAAGTCACATCAAGCGTCAAATCGCTAGTCGCGTCAATTGTCAAATCCATTGTCACTTTGAGTGATGTGACTTGACAACATGTCACTTTATTAAAGTGATGTGATATGACTTAAAGTAAAAGTTGAAATGATGAAAGCCTTTTGCTTTCTTGACTTTTGTACTTGGTAAATGAAAAGTTTTTGGTATTTGATTTTATTTTGGAAATAAAATATAAATATAATAAAAACCATTTGCCTTTTCTCTCTCATGATTCACGGTTTCTCTTCATCTCCCTCTCTTTTTCTCTTCTTCTCCCTCACGGTTTTGGAAACCGATTCTTGTTCTTAAAATTCTGGGTTCCACCGAATTTTGAGAAGCAAAATGGAAGATGATAAGTGCTAGCACACACCTTGAGTGATACTAAGGTGATAGGGAAGTGAGTTTGTGAGCATGGAATCTCAAAGCTTTGAGCTTTAATGGAGTTCATGCATGGCCGAACATGGAGGAAGCCGAACCAGTCCAAATCGCACAGCCCACTGCCTTGGAGAGCTGTTGCCGTGAGCTTGGAGGAAGCAAAAACGCAACTTGTGTTCATTTCATCAAAACCGAATTCAATGTGAGTATATTCCGCACCTCCTTTGATGTGTTCATATGCGTTTTTTATGCATGATTTGTGATCCTTGGGACCTTGATTGAACTCTAACAATATTAAGCATGAAATCATGTGAATAAGAAAAGAAATATAGCGGAAATATACTCACTTTGATCGGTTGGATGGATGTGTAGAGTTTAAAACTTTGCTCTCTTTGAAGTTGTTCAAAGCTCCTTCAAGGTTGAGTGTCAAGCTCCAAGCTTTGAACTTTGATTCCAAACTCAATGGGAGAAGTTTCCCTATCACCTTTGTATGATTCTTTAAGTGCTAGCTTAGGATGAATTTTGCAACAAAACTCTTCCTTTTGTGTCTTGTGGTTCTCAGCAAAGTGAGAAACAATGAGAGGGAGAGGCTCACGGTTTTGCCTTGGGAGAAAGAGATGAGTTTTTCAATTTTTTGAGTTGTGTTATTTGATTTCCAAAATAAAAAATTATGATATACCAAATCCAATATTTGGTATTAGTCATTCAAAAAATGAATAAACAATTACAAAGTGTGTAGAGATTGGTTGGAGTAAAAAACAAGTAAGCTTAGATTTACACTCCAATTCAACCACTTCCATCACAAGTCAAAAGTGATGTAAGTCAAATGGGTCCTACCACTTGTAAATTCCAAATTTACGTCGAACAATCTCAACGCGCAACTTCGCTCGGGCTCGGGTTCGTTAATTCTGAATTAACGAATTTTCTGTTGGGACTTAATTAAATCAAATTTAATTAAATAATTATGCCTAACAAAATTACTATTAAAGTCGCTCGTGAATTAATTCTAAATTAATTCGTTCGCCCGAATTAAAATCCAATTCTAATTCCATTATGAAATCTAATTTCATTTAATATATCGAATATATTATTTAATTCGATTAATTCCAAATTAATCGTTCTCTCTCTTCTAATTGAATTTTATCCCAGATAAAATCTCGCCGTAATTAATTCTAGATTAATTTTCTCTCTTATAATTAATCCTAGATTAATTACGTTCGAGTCATACGTCATCGGTGAATCTTCGGGAAGCGACCCATGAGATCCCTGGATATGCTGGCAGTAAATCTGATCGTCGGACTATCCGAACACGTGCGTACCCGGTACCACGTTCTTATCGATTTATGAGACATTGTTGGCTTTTAGCAAAGCGCCATGCCTACCCAATTCTCCAGAAATATTCTTTAAGGAATATATAATCTTTGTTAGGCGTAGTATATATAGTATTGTGTATTACGATCCAATATCTAATGTCACATGCTAGGCCTGAGGCTGGCATTGTGTCTACCCCATACGAATCATATATCGGATCTCTGGTTACCAGTCTCTATAATCGGATAATCATGACCTTGTCATATTATCCCGACAGCTACAGCATAGAAGAGTACCAGTTCCGTATCCTGCGTGATCATCATCTCCATATGACTGAAGTGATACTTCCATCTTGACATCACATCCAATACACTACGATTCTCAGTATACCCAGAAGAGGCGTACACAGAACCTGTTAAAGTCTCGGATGACCAAAGCCAAAGTATACTGATTGTCGCAAGTATTAGCGATGCAAGTCTCAGGTTAAGACCAAATACACCTACCCTGATTTAGATTCCCATAGACACATAATCATACTACCAATGGGATTCCGAGGGGTTTATCCAGAGCGAAGCTGTTTCCGTACCATCGGTAAACAGAACCTCCTATTACACTTGCATGAGTATCCAATACCCAAATATATGAGAACTATGTCGTTATGCCTCCATAATACGCACATGTGCAATACTAGTCTATTCCGCATCATCGATGTCCAGTCTCGATAATACTGTAACTATGGATATTTAATGATTAAACTTTAGTGGATTAATATTATCTCATATCTTATTAATCTGGTACTAATCATATGGACTTTTATCATTTATATATCCAGGTAATCCAATTACAAATGATAAAAGAGTAATTTCCTTCGTCACAAAGTTAATTTGTACAACAACGCCATGTTGTGTACAAATAGTGATGATATGGGTCATAATTGTCCAACATATTCTATACCTGAAACTTTTATGATCGATATCTTTGTTTCCTTATATGAGGGGTATTATCTTTTAAATCTTACCATGCCTTATAGGCTACTAAACTAGACCACATATTTTTTTAAAATAGTTCTTTATTACCTTAAGGTAGTTCCTCCTTACCTTAGTTTCTTAAACCTCTTAAGTCGTTACTATCCTGAAAACTCCATATTTTACCACAAGTTGTGGCATCACTACCGAACCTTTGGCTTGGGTGTTACTTTATTACTAATATTTTCTTTCCTTGTATGGTGGGAAACTTTGTATAAGTCGGATATTTTATATCTGAGGGTCGTTATATGCGTTGCTTACTTTGATTCCTTACTCTTTTGAGCCTTTAGTTTCTTAAGGGCTTTCAGTTCTACGATATGAAGGTTATCGCTTCCAGATTTGGCTAGAGTTACTGTGAATTCAGATCAATCTATCTTATGATTTTTATCTAGATTCTCATGAATTTCTTAGTTCGACAATCTTATTCTCTCACGATTTGCCTGTCATGTTGGTATCCTTCTTTACTTGCTCAAGTCCTTACTATACTCTAAGTTGAGGTCTGAATACATGCCTTTTGTGTTTGGGTAGATGTCTATATACTTACTAGAGTAGGGCTACTGGAAAGAATATTTATCATTCGTTTTGTTGGAACCTGCATCGACTCCTCTTTATCTTAGGGTTCCATAACTTTTATCAACTATCATGAGGTCTCCATCTACGATACTGTATTTAAACTATGATATCTATATTACTATATGTAATGAACTTTCCTTGTTACTTCCCGCATCTTTCTTTACTATTCCTATATCCTATCTCTTAACTCCAAATCGTGCTACCGAGGCTAGTGGTGATTCGTTTATATGGGCTACTTTCTAGATCCCTGCTCTTCGCCCTTGCTATAGGTCCCAGCTATGACTTTTGATCTTACTGTCTGAACTGGTACTTTTGTTAACTCATGATTATTTCCAATCTCATTAGTATGTCCTTCCATGCTTATGTGAATTTCTACTAGCATTGGTCTAATCTATAGATTCAAACTAGTACTGCAAATTTTCCATCTTAACTTGTATCAGGTTCTTTATTTTCTAACTTTCGAAACTTCCTGGATCTATACTGGGTGATCTACCTTTCCGTATTTTCCATTTCTGTCTTAGAATATAGCATTATGTATACTAAGCTTTCATATGCTGGTGAAGGATAGGCCAGTCATTCATATCTCAACGGATGTCGATGTCATTGTTATGGTATTCTATGTCCTGGTAGAGTCTAGTACTCATGTAAGATAGGTAGGAGATAGACTCCGTCAGGACCGTTTCCTTAATTGGTATCACTGATCGGTTGGAATTTGGGTTGGGTGTCTAGAATCTCTACGTCATTTTTGGTATCTCATGTCTATTGGAAACTTCCACGACAAATCTTAATTTCTTGCTTCTTTTGCCTTTATGGTAACTTTCATTATTCGGGGAACTTGCTATTTATCCGAGATACTCAAAGGCTATTAGGTCTACTTGGAAGAATTTTCTGAGGAAGAAATGAATCTTATTTGGAGGGAAGGATGTTGGACAATTATGACCCATAGCATCACTATTTGTATAGAACATGGTGTTGTTGTACAAATTAACTATGTGACAAAGGAAATTGCTCTTTTATCATTTGTAATTGGATTACCTGGATATATAAATGATAAAAGTCCATATGATTAGTACCAGATTAATAAGATATGAGAAAGTATTAATCCACGAGGTTTAATCATTAAATATCCCTAGTCGTAGTATTATCGAGACTGGACATCGATAATGCGGAATAGACTAGTATTACACTTGTGCGTGTTATGGAAGCGTAACGACATAGTTCTCATATATTTGGGTATTGGATACTCATGCAAGTGTAATATGAGGTTCTGTTTACCAATGGTATGGATACAGCTTCGCTCTGGATAAACCCCTCAGAATCCCATTAGTAGAGACTTGCATCGCTAATACTTACGACAATCTATATATTTTGGTTTTGGTCGTCCGGGGCTTTAACAGGTTCTGTGTACGCCTCTTCTGGGTCTACTGAGAATCGTAGTGTATTGGGTGTGATGTCAAGATGAAAGTATCACTTCAGTCATATGGAGATGATGATCACGCAATATACGGAACTGGTACTCTTGTATGCTGCAGCTATCGGGATAATATGACAAGGTCATGATTATCCGATTATAGAACTAGTTACCAGAGATCCGATATATGCTTCGTACGGGGCAGACACAATTCCAAGCCCCAGGCCCAACATGTGACATCCGATACTGGATCGTAATATGCAATACTACGTATACTACGCCTGACAAAGATTAAGTATTCCTTAAAAGAATATTTCTGGAGAATTGGGTAGGCACGGTCCTTTGCTAGAAGCCAACCATGTCTTGTAAATCGGTAAGAACATGGTACGGGGTACGCACGTGTTCGGATAGTCCGATGATCGGATTTACTGCCAACATATCCAGAGATCTCATGGGTCGCTTCCTGAAGATGCACCGATGACATTTGACTCGAACAGAATTAATCTATGATTAATTATGAGAGAGAGAAAATTAATATAGGATTAATTGCCGCAAGAATTTATCTTGGATAAAATTCGATTAGTAGAGAGAGAACGATTAATTTGGAATTAATCGATTAAATAATATATTTGATATATTAAATGAAATTAGATTTCAAAATTAAAAATGGATTTTAATTTGGGCGAACTTATTAATTTAGAATTAATTCGTAAGCGACTTTCGTAATAATTTTGCTAGGCGTAATTATTTAATTAAATTAGATTTAATTATGTCGCAATGGAAAATTCGTTAATTCCGAATTAACGAACCCGAGCCCAAAATGTGTTTAGCGGGCCCACTCAAATTTTGAATTCCAAGTGGGGCCCACCAAATCACATCACTAGTCAATTTTGTTACCTTTTGGTGATAGAAGTTGGTAGAGATTATGGTTGCTTGTAAAACACATTTGTCATTTGGAATGACATTTACCAACATGATTTTTGTAAATGATAATTGATTTTTGGAAAATCAAAAATATAAAACACTCACTCTCTCCCTATTTGTCTCATTGCCGAAACTTCTCTTCTCCCCTTAGAAAATTTGTTGCAAATTTTCTTCATTGCTAGCACAAAGAGGAGTCAAAAATGTGTTAGGGAAACTATTCCCAAGTGTTTGGAACACAAATTTGAAGCTTGGAGCTCAACATACTTCTTCAAAGGATTCAAAGTTTTGAACTTCCTACATCCAACTCATCCAATCAATGTAAGTTATTCCGCAAACTTTCTTGATTAATTCACATACAAATCACTCTTAGACGTTCTTGGCATGTTCTAGGAACACTTACAAAGGATCCTTACTTAGGTCTATGCAACATTTTACTCTTACTCAAGATTGCTATATTCCCTTTTTTACAGCTATAAGTTCTAGCACTTTCTTATCTATCTGATTCTGCACCTCTATCTCTTATCACCTATGGTTGGTTTAATCATTTATGCATCATTATTTACTTCCTTATAGCTTTCTCTTTCTCTTTTACTCTCTTAAGTGGATATTCTTATAACTTTACTATATGTTCTCAAATCTTATTTTGATCTTCTGATAATAAGCCAGGATAACTATAGAAGGATTCTCAACTTGGAAAAAAAGTTTGGTCACTTTCATAAGGAAGAATATTCAGATAGTTTGGAATTCTTACTAACTTGTCTATATGGTTTGAGGACGTACTCGAGGATCAGATACTGGAGAGGTAGTGCCTCGCATACGAGTACCTCGGGTATATTGAGTATACAAGACCGCATCACTCTACCCACTACAGTCACTGACTCACTAGACCATACTCTGATACCATATTTGTAACATCCATCTCCTCATAGATGCTACCGGCATGGAATAGGCCACCTTATCGCTTTGAGCCTCTGATCAACACTACTAATCTCATTTTAAACATGATCTCATACACGGGACTATTGCACAACTCAACAACACAAAATGAACTTCGATATTCATAATTGTATACTCAAATACAATACATTTTACAACCATGTTATGGACATTTAACTTATGAGAGACACAAACATAATTATACAAATATATGATACATGACTTTTTTTGACTCTCACTAAATCTATCTCTAACTTGATCTAGTGGAACCAATATCGTAGTGACTGCCATCAGTATCCATCCTCTTGAGCTCGTCCTCCGGGTATACCTGTAAAATAGAGAAATTGGAGTGGGGGGTTAGATCGTTTGAATGACTTGACGTATGAAGGTGTTACATCTCATCGTCCCCTCATACGCCTAAACTGGTGGTCTTGGGGAGTTACGTCTCACCGTCCTCCAAGTCACTGAACTAGAGCTGGAAAATCTAGGATTTAGGGGCATTACGTCTCACTGTCCCCTTAGTTATGGGCTTCCATAATTGCTTGCATCGTATCTTCTAAAGAATTCCTAGGAATGGTAGGTGTGTGATACTGGGGAGCACTATAACCTATAGGTTGGGATGTTTGACTCGGCTGATGAGAATCATATTTCCAACTAATATTGGGATGGTTCCTCCAACTCGGGTTATAAGTGTCTGAGTAAGGTGTGTAAGGCTTTTGGTATGTCCCTAACGTGTTGTAGTGTTCCTCATATATACCCATCGTCTCACCATATATCGGACACTCATTGGGTTATAGGTGGGAAACTTAATGTAAAGTCTTTCTATCTCTGGCTTTTAAGGCTCATATCTGTCTAGTTAATAGCTCGACTTATGCTCTAAGACTATCTTCCTCCCTAAAGTGGTGTATACTTCTACTAGAAGTAGTGGTGTCTGTCTTATCCGTGTTATTGATAGCATTAGGTCAAGTCCAAGTATGTGATTTCTCAGCTAGGTTATCTAAGTACTCAAATGCCTCATCATGGTCCTTTCGGATGAACTTACCATTACACATTGTCTCCATAAATTGGCGCTCTCTAGTTGTTAGTCCGTCAAAGAAATTACTCACTAAGCGCCAACTCTCATCTCCATGGTGAGGACAACTCGCTAACATCTCTTTACACATCTCCCGCGTTTGATAAAGGGTTTCACTGTCTCTCTGGGAGAAGGTGGAGATTTATCTTTTCAAGGCATTTGTCTTATGGTGTGGGAAGTATTTGTTGAAAAATACATGTGTCATCTCGCCCTATAATCCTATTGACCTAGGTCTTAAAGAATACAACCAGCTCTTAGCTCTATCCTTAAGGGCAAATGGGAAGAACTTAAGTCTAATTGTGTCAGTGGTTCCAAACCGGTCATCGAAGGTTTCTACTACCTCTTCAAACTCTCTAATGTGCACAAATGGATTTTTGCTCTCTAAACCGTGAAAAGTTGGGAGATACTGTATCATCCCAGGTTTAAGATTTATGTGCGGTGCATTATGAGGAAATATTATGCATTAAGGTGTAGCTGTGCGAGTTTGGTGGAGGTACTCTTCAAGAGACCTCATGGGTGGTCTCTCGTATTCACTCATATTATGTGCGCTAGACGCGGATGGTGTGGTAAAAAGGTTTTCAGAGTCTGAGTCTGAACTTTCCTGTTCAATCCTAACGAATCTACCAAATATATCCATACGTCTAAGCATGCAATTCAAGCTCAAGTAATACGTGAAACAAGAATAAAATAAAATAAAATAAAATAAAATAAAATAAAATAAAATGGAATAAACTAAAAATTAGAAGCTAAACTAAAACAAAAACTGAAATAAAATAAATAAATAAACAAAAGAATAAAAGAAGGAACAAAGTTACCGCTTTGTGTTTGACCAAGCAAATCTGCTCATTTAAGTTATCATTATCTCCTCAACAACGGCGCCAAATTTTGATTACGCCCAAATATGTTCGTGGCTATCGCAGTATAGTTGGGGTGTCGATTCCTCAGATAGACGGTTACATGAACTAATTTACTTAGGCAAAAACATTAGCAATAACCTTAATGAAAAGAAAATGAATGAATTTATATTTTAAGATAAAAACTATGGAAAATAAATAAAAGATATCATTAGAGAGATATGGCAAAGCATCAGGAATCCCTCTTGTATCAAACTCCTAAATTCAGTTATTGATTCATGTTATTACTCAATTGAAAGTTTCACATCGCAAACCAACGGTCGGAAGATATTCAATTCTACAGATATTAATTTCTAAGGTAATCAATGATTATTTTCTCAATGTTAACAGTATACACAAAAGTCATCGTTACGAGCTATCTAACGTCAATAATATACCCTAAGTCAATATTGTAGCAGAAGACCAACACATAAAATAACTTTTATCTGTCACAACTGGGTTTGCAAATCACACATAGAAGAAGCATGATTGGATCTATATGGGAGTTGACAAAAAACAATCTCTGGGTTCAAGAATCGTAAGATGATAAAGAATAACAACCATCAATTATATTAAACGTTTAAAAGTTCACTCGAGAATCAAAAACATAAACATAAGAAGTTTAAATACTGTTAGACAGTAATGACCCATAGCGTCACTATTTTGTAAATGATATTGTATTATTGTACAAAATTAACTATGTACTGATGAAATTGCCTTTTACCGTTTTGTAATTTATTTACTTTGATATATAAATGGTAAAAGTCCCTATGATTAGTTCCGGATTGTGATGATATGAGACGGTATCAATCCGTAAAGGTTTAATCATTAAATATCCCTAGTCGTAGTATTATCGAGATTGGACATCGATAATGCGGAATAGACTAGTATTGCACTTGTGCATGTTGTGAGGGCACAACGGCATAGTTCTCATATATTTAAGTATTGGATACTTATGCAAGTGCGGTAGGAGGTTGTGTTTTACCGATGGTACGGAAAACAGCTTCGCTCTGGATAGACCCCGCGGAGTCCCATTGGTAGTATGTCTGCGTGTCTATGGGAGTCCGCTTCAGGGTAGGTGCATATGATCTTAACCTGAGATTTGCATCTGTTGGAAATCTAATAACCATGTCCCAAGATCAAAAACAAGCAAAATATATATAAGAATGAACTACATTGAAGTAATGGCGGAAACAATACTCACAAAAACGGAATGTGGATGCAATGGATGAAACAAATGTTGCTCCTTTGTGCAGTGGAGGATTCGGCCAAGATGAAAAGAAATGCTCCAAGCAAAGTTTGATCCTTCCAAGCTCTAAGATGAGTTTCCCATAACACCTTGTATGATCCCTTGATGTTGCTAGCCAAAGTTGTGTGTTAGAGTTCCAAACAAGCACACTTTCTTCTTGTCTTGCCACAAAACAAATGAAGAATTGGAGAGAGCTTTGAGAGCTCACTGTTTCGGTAATTAGAGAGGGAGAGGAGGATTTGATTTTTTTCTCAAAAATCAATTTATATTTATGTCATAATTATATTAAATAATAATATACTTATGACACAAACCATGCAAAGACTTAGAGTGTCTAACACTCAATTTCCATGCAATACCCTTGAGTGCTTTGTACACTATCTTCATGCAATACATCTTGATTAAATAATGCAAATAATGACAAGTGTCATGTGGGCCCCACCCACTTCCAAATGAAAGTGGGCCCACGTGCACTCACGCGTTCGGGTTCGATATTTCCGAAATACCGAGCTTACGTCGCGACGTTAATTAAATCGAATTTAAATAAATAATTGCGCCTAGCGAAATTATTATTTACGTCGCTAACGAATTAATTCTAAATTAACTCGTTTGCTCGAATTAAAATCTAATTTCAATTTCGCGTCGAAATCGAATTCCGATTATTATATCGAATATAATAATTTTACGATTAATTCTAAATTAATCGTTCTCTCTCTTTATATAGTACTTTATCCAAGATAAAGTCTCTCCGTAATTAATCCAAGATTAATCGAGTTTGAATCATACGTCATTGGTGAATCTTCGGGAAGCGACCCAAGAGACCTCTAGATATGTTGGCAGTAAATCCGGTTGTCGAACTATTCGAACACGTATGTACCAAGTACTACGTTTTTACCGATTTACAAGACAAGGTTAGCTTCTAGCAAAACGCCATGCCTACCCAATTCTCTAGAAATATTCTTACTGGAATATTAGATCTATAACAGGCGTAGTATACCGTAGTATAGTGTATATCGAACCAGTATCGGATGATCACATGTAAGGCCTGGGGCTGGATATGTGTCTGCCCCGTACGATACACATATCGGACATCAAGCAACCAGTCTCTTTGAATCGGATAATCCTGACCTAGTCATATTATCCCGATGGTTGCAACCATTATAGAGTACTCGTTCTGTATCCCTCGCGATCATCATCTCCATATGTCTGAAGTGATACTTCCATCTTGACATCACACCCAGTACACTATGATTCTCGATAAACCCAGAAGAGGTATACACAGAACTCGTTAAAGCCCTGGACCACCAAACCTAAATTTTACCGATTGTCGTAAGTACTAGCGATGCAAATCTCAGGTTAAGATCATATGCACCTACCCTGAAGCGGACTCCCATAGACACGCAGATCATTGTCGTAAGTACTAACTATGCCGTTGTGCCCTCACAACATGCACAAGTGCAGTACTAGTCTATTCCGCATTATCGATGTCCAATCTCGATAATACTACGACTAGGGATATTTAATGATTAAACCTTTATGGATTGATACTGTCTCATATCATCATAATCCGGAACTAATCATAGGGACTTTTACCATTTATATATCAAAGTAAATAAATTACAAAACGGTAAAAGGCAATTTCATTACTACATAGTTAATTTTGTACAATAATACAATATCATTTACAAAATAGTGACGCTATGGGTCATTACTGTCTAACAATCTCCCACTTGGCCTATAGCCAGTCACTCAAGCATCTAATACCTGAACTATGCACATGTCGCTCAAACTTTTCCCGAGGAATAGCCTTCGTCAGCGGATCTGCAATATTATCCTCTGATGCGATCTTCTCGATCTTCACATCGCCACGATGTATGATCTCTCGAATCAGATGGAATCGTCAAGAACATGTTTGGATCGTTGATGAGACCTTGGTTCCTTAGCCTGTGCTATAGCCCCGCTATTGTCACAATACAATGGAACGGGCTCAGCTGCTAACGGAACTACTCCTAATCCGATTAGGAATTTTCGGATCCAAACTGCCTCTTTTGCTGCTTCAGCTGCTGCAATATACTCCGCTTCAGTTGCTGAATCGGCAACAGTATCTTGCTTGGAAGATTTCCAGCTCACTGCTCCTCGTTATTCAAGCAAAATATGTACCCGGTTTGCGACTTGAAGTCGTCTCTGTCGGTTTGGAAACTTGCATCGGTATACCCAGATACCTCAAGTTCTCCATCTCCATAGATTAAGAAAACATCCTTAGTTTTTTAAGATACCTAAGGATATTCTTAACCGCCATCCAGTGATCATGTCCTGGATCGGCCTGATATCGACTGCACATGCTCAAAGCATAGGACACATCAGGTCGTGTACATATCATGGCATACATGATCGATCCGACTGCCGAGGCGAACGGAGTCCGACTCATGTTGTCTCTCTCATCTTGTGTTTTAGGACACATGTCCTCTAGATAGAAAGACGCCATGTGATTTGGCAACAGTCCCTTCTTGGACTGATCCATGTTGAATCTCTTCAACACTTTATCAATATATGTACTCTGGGAGAGTCCAAGTAGCTTTCTAGATCTATCC
Organism: Zanthoxylum bungeanum; assembly: GCA_019454045.1. Lineage (NCBI taxonomy): Eukaryota > Viridiplantae > Streptophyta > Magnoliopsida > Sapindales > Rutaceae > Zanthoxylum > Zanthoxylum bungeanum. The sequence goes on along the minus strand of SKCR01052536.1, from coordinate 1,592 downwards.
CGGTAGATCTTTATTCCTAGAATAAAAGCTGCTTCTCCCAGATCTTTCATGGAGAATTTCAATGAAAGCCAAGCTTTCACCGATGTTAACATGGGAATGTCATTGCCTATAAGCAATACATCGTCGACATAAAGGACAATAAAAGTCAGTGCACTCCCACTAACCTTCTTATATACACAAGGATCATCTACGTTTTGAATGAAATCATATTCTTTTATGACCTCATCAAAACGTTGGTTCCATGACCTCGATGCTTGCTTCAGTCCAAAATGGACCGATTTAACTTACAAACCTTGTTTGCAAGTCTTGGTGCGATAAAACCGTCAGGTTGTTGCATATAAACATCCTCCAACAGGTTTCCGTTAAGGAAAGCGGTTTTAACGTCCATCTGCCATATTTCGTAATCGTAATATGCAGCTATTGCAAGCATTATCCGAATGGATTTAATCATGGCAACGAGTGAGAAAGTTTCGTCATAATCACTCCAAGTTTTGACGATACCCCTTCGCTACGAGCCTAGCTTTGTACGTTTGAACGTTGCCATCCATGTCTGTCTTCTTTTGAAGACCCATTTGCATCCAATAGGCTTTACGCCTTCTGGTGCATCAACCAGTGTCCAAACTTGGTTGGTATACATGGAATCCATTTCGGCCTTCATGGCTTCTTGCCATAAAATGGATTCGATACCCTGTATCGCTTCCTCATACGTAGCCGGTTCAGTATCCTCAATAAGATTAATATCTACATGAGGTGATCAGGAATCCATACCTCTCAGGTATTACCCTGACTCTCTCCGACCTACATAGTCCTTGTGTAACTGAAGATTGTGGTTCAGTCTCATCCTGGATGGACTGTTCATGTTCCGTTCTTGATTCATTGCCAGGAACAGTATCACTACGACTTTCATCGAGTTCTACTTTCCTCCCACTAAACACACTGCATTTAGGAATTCCTTCTCAAGGAAAACCGCATGTAGAGCAACAAATACTTTGTTCTCTTTTGGGTTATAGAAGTAATATCCTTTGGTTTCCTTAGGATATCCAACAAATAGGAATTTATCTGATTTGGGTTCAAGTTTGGTACCTCCAAACGTTTGACGTATGCCCAGCAACCCCAAATCTTCAGGAATGAGAAACCTGGTTTCTTTCCTGTCCATATCTCATACGGAGTCTGTTCAACAGACTTTGACGGAACCCTATTCAAAATAAGGATTGCACTTTTTAATGCATGTCCCCAGAAGGATATAGGCAGCTCAGTGCGACTCATCATCGACCTTACCATATCAAGCAAGGTACGGTTTCTCCGTTCAGACACACCATTTAATTGTGGTGTTCCAGGAGGAGTCCATTGTGAAAGAATACCATATTCTTTCAAGTAATCTTGAAACCATTACTTAAGTATTCGCCACCACGGTCCGACCGTAATGTTTTAATACTCTTGCCTGTTTGTTTTTCAACTTCGTGTCGAAACTCTTTGAATTTCTCAAAAGTTTCCGACTTGTGCATCATTAGATACACATAACCATAACGTGATGCATCATCCGTAAAGGTTACGAGTATCGATATCCACCTCTAGCATGCTAGACATGGGCC
>SKCR01052535.1:0-18098 GCA_019454045.1 Zanthoxylum bungeanum | reverse complement strand
CTTCTTGTGCAAGAACTACCCTGTACAATGTGTATCACGGCATGATTTCTGCGAAGATTCTTTAGGAATCTCTCGAGAAGAAATATAAAACCGAGGATGCCGGGCAAAAGAAGTTTGTCATGGGTAGGTTCCTGGACTATAAAATGGTAGATTCAAGAATGATAATGTCTCAGTTGGGTGAACTGCAATTGATCATTCATGAAATATTGGATGAAGGATGAAACTCTGTGAGACGTTTCAAGTTGCCACCATCATTGAAAAGTTGCCTCCATCATGGAAGGACTTTAAGAGCTATCTGAAACACAAAAAGAAGCAGATGAGCCTTGAAGACCTTGGAGTTCGCTTGAGGATCAAAGAGGACAACATGAAGTTCAAGAAGGCCAGCTACAAGACTATGGAGTCTAAGGCCAACATCGTCGAGGGTGTAAAGGGTAGCATGAAGAGAAAGAACAGTGGAGCTGATTCTTCCCAAGCTAACAAGAAGTTCAAGAGGAAGTTCTACAACTGTGGAAAAATCGGTCATATGGCAAAAGACTGCAGAAACAATAAGTCTCAGGACAAGGGCAAGAAAAAGAAAAATGAGGCCCATGTCACTGAAGATGAGCAGTTGACTGATGATATCTCAGAGATGAACTTCTCAGCAGTGGTAACTGAAGCCAACTTGGTTAGGAATCCGAGAGAATGATGGGTAGACACTGGGACTACTCGTCATATTCGTGCTGATAGCAAGATGTTTTCCTCGTATCAGAAGGTGGCGATCATCTGACAATGGGAAACTCGTCTACCTCACGAGTGGTTGGACAAGGCACAATGATTCTGAAGATGACATCCAGAAAAGAGCTTACATTGAAGAATATTTTGCATGTTCCTGATATTCGGAAAAACTTAGTCCCAGGCTCTCTACTTAGCAAGAATGTCTTTAAGCTTGTATTTATTTCTGACAAGTTTGTATTGACCAAAAATGATGTGTATGTAGGAAAAAAGATACCTCACTGAGGGCCTTTTCAAATTCAATGTAATGACTGTCAATCGACACAGTGCTATTAATAAAGCTACAACTTCCGCTTATATTACTGAGTCACAAAATGCATGGCATGGGAGGTTAGGACATGTTAATTATGATACAATGCATAAATTAATTAACATGGACCTTATACCTAAATTTGCAATTGATAGCCAACATAAGTGTGAGGCATGTGTTGAAGCAAAAATGCATAGAGCATCATTTCATTCCATAAAACGAAGTTTGGAACCCTTGGAACTTGTACACACTTATGTGTGTGATATGAATGTTGTGCAAACAAGAGGCGGTAAAAAGTACTTTGTCACTTTTATCGATGATAGCACAATATTCTGTTATGTGTATTTGTTGAGGAACAAAGATGAAGCTATTGAGAGCTTTATACACTATAAGAACGAAGTTGAAAATCAACTTGGCAAGAAATCAAAAGAATCAGGAGTGATATAGGTGGTGAATATGTGTCACCATTTGGTGAATATTGTTCAAATCATGGAATTATTCACGAAACTATTGCTCATTATTCGCCTCAACAAAACGGGATTGCTGAGCGCAAAAACCGAACGTTGAAGGAAATGGTGAACGCCATGTTGACAAGCTCTGGTTTACTCCAGAACTTGTGGAGGGAAGCCTTGTTTTCCGCCAACTACGTTTTGAACAAGCTACCTCACAGAAGATTGGACAAGACACCATATGAGTTGTGGAAAGGTTATGTACCTTCCTACAAATATCTGAAAGTGTGGGGGTGTCTTGCCAAAGTAATGGTTCCTAAACCTAATAAGGTTAGAATAAGACCCAAAACTATTGATTGTATATTCATCGGATATGCTCACAGCAGTAATGTGTATCGATTCTTGGTACACAAGTCTAAGATTCCTAACATCAATCCAAATATGATAATTGAGTCAAGGAATGCGACATTTTTTGAAGAGACATTTCCTTATAAGGAAAGACAAATAATAGAGTTTCTCAAGAGTCAGATCAACATGGAAACGTTAAGGCAAATGAACCTAGACGTAGCAAAAGAGCTAGAACTTCTAAGTCATTTGGACTCGATTTTCTGACATACTTGTTAGAAAAAGAGCCTCAAAGCTATAAGGAAGCAATGTCTTCGACAGAGGCACCTTTGTGGAAAGAGGCTATCAACAATGAGATTGATTCAATCCTACAAAACTATACTTGGGAGTTGGTTGATCTTCCTTCAGGTTATAAGCCACTGGGCTACAAATGGATATTCAAACGGAAGATGAAACCGGATGGATCAATAGATAAATACAAGACAAGACTTGTCATAAAAGGTTATAGATAAAAAAAAGGTATTGATTACTTTGACACATATTCACCAGTGACTCGTATCATATCAATAAGAATGCTCATAGCCATAGCATCTATATTTGGTCTTAAAATACATCAAATGGATGTAAAGACGACATTCTTAAATGGTGAATTGGATGAAGAGATTTACATGGAACAACTAAAATGGTTCAATGTTCCTGGACAATATCAGAAGGTGTGCAAACTTGTAAAATCCTTGTACGGATTAAAACAAGCACCTAAACAATGGCATGAGAAATTTTACAAAGAGATGTTGTCAAGTGGGTTCAAAACCAATGAGTGTTATAAGTGTGTGTACATAAAATCAACTAAAAAAAGGATATGTCATTGTGTGTCTCTATGTGGACGATATACTGATAATTGGTAGTAATCATGAAATGATTCAGTCTACCAAGAAAGTGTTAACCAGCAAATTTGATATGAAAGATTTGGGAGTAGCTGATGTGATCCTAGGAATTAAGATTTCTAGAACATCAAAAGGATATATACTATCTCAAACTCATTATGTTGAGAAGATACTTGAGAAATATAACAAAGGAGATCTAAATGTGGCTAGAACTATTGTAGACCTAACTCTTTATCTATCAAAGAGTATTGGATCAATCGTATCACAATTAGAGTATTCGAGAATCATCGGAAGTCTAATGTCGCTCAAGCTGTAAACATGCTTAGTAGATATACAAGTAATCCAGGAAATAACCACCGGAAAGCCATAATAAGGGTTTTGAGGTATTTGAGAGAAACTTCAAAATATGGTCTGCATTATACGACATATCATGCTGTTCTAGAGGGATACATCGATGCTAACTAGATATATGATACAGTGGATTCCAAATCTACGAGTGGATTTGTTTTCATAATTGGTAGTGCAGCCGTGTCATGGAAATCCTTGAGGCAAACATGTATTACCCCGTCTACTATGGAATCAGAGTTCATAGCATTAGACAAAACATTGGAAGAAGCAGAATGAGTTCAAAATTTCCTGGAGGATATTCTAAGTTGGCCCAAACCTGTGCCAGTAATAAGTATATATTGTGATAGTCAATCGGCTATTGGGAGAGCCCAAAATATAATATATAATGGTAAGTCTCGACACATACGTCGGAGACATAATACCATATGTTAACTGCTCTCAAGTAAACCTAGCAGATCCTCTTACTAAAGGATTACCTAGAGAGCAAGTTGAGAAGTCATCGAGGGGAATGGGCTTGAAGCCTATAAATTAAGAATTGTCACCGTGGAAACCCAACCTAGCTGACTGGAGATCCTAAGATCTAGGTTCAAAAGGGATAACTGAAACTTTGTGCAATTCGAAACAAGCACTGTAGATATTTGTACTCTTTTCCATTCCGATAATGACGCAGAGTGCTGTCCGTCAAAGTTAGGATAAGGTAAGGCTTTTAATGATCACTATATTAGGAGATGAGTCCTAATGGGGGTAAATGCAGATTACCTCTTCATAGTAGATCACATATTTCAAGTAATAAGTGAGGCCGCTTCCATGGGATTTTACAGGCTGACTTCCCTAAAGTGCTTGATGAATCCAGGACCGATGTTCATGGCCGAAATGAACACAACCATAGAACGGGAAATGGTCGAAGTAAAGCTGTGTGTTGGCAATTGTCTTGGTTTACACCAACGACATAACAATTCAAGACTATGAGTCACTGGTTTGCCAAGTAAATTCGATTGTCATTCACTAGGAAAGGTTCAAGGCGAAAGCTACCTATTTCGATGCAGCTTTAGTTCACGGAAACTCTCTCGAGTGTCTGCATGAATATTTGGAGAATTGTGGGGGATTGTTGTAAATTCTTCAAATATTAAGTTTGGATGGAGGATGGACATGTCCCTTGAATGGTACCCTATGGGAATGGTATATACATGTAGGGACATGTCCTCCAATTTAGATGAACATACATTTAGGCTCCAAAGGGTTTAAAGGAGGGGTATAACTCTTGGGAGGGTTACACCCAAAACCAAAGGGTGCCCTCAAAGACACCATTCCATGTCTATTTAAAAGAGCATTAATTGTTCTTTCAAAAGATCTGAATCCGAAAATCTAGAAGTAAGAAGCCTCATACATTTGTTTTAGAGTCAGAGAGAGTTCCACCATTGTCATAGTTCGAGATCTTGTTAAGGAGTGCCCCTTGAACAAGAGGAATCCAAGTTATCATGGGAGGACGTTAGCCATAAAATCTGTAGAGAACCGATGCAGGGCTAATAAGTTCTTAAGGACAAAAGAAACTCGACTTGGAGCATTTGTTTTCGTCAGATTTTCCAGGTTTTTGTTTATTTTCAAAGTTTTAGGGTTTTGTCTAAATTGGCATGTTAGTATAGATCTAATTTTATTTTCTGGTTTTATTGATTGTTGATGCATGTTTGATTTCGGTTAATGACACTAATTCTCCAACATCATATTTTTTACTAATAAAGAAAATGAAATGTAAATGCATCATAATAACATCAGCCGACGGCCCCAAATATGTTAATGTTATTTCCTCTTCGGGGTATAATGTCAAAAACCTGAGAGATATGTCAATAAAATCGACTGTAATAATATTAGTTGTATTTTCTAATTCAAAAAATAAAATAAAAATAAAAACCAGCATTATTTAAAAATATAAAACAAACATTTTGCAGACTGGTAAAAATAGGTTCATTAATCAGTGTCGCTACCCGATAGCCGATATTTTAAACAATGTATTGAAATCCGTACGCGTTTTCAATGGATTAATTTATTTTTTGTAGCTTTCGTACACCAAACGCAATGCTGGCCGAAACCACTAAAATTCTCCAATATACTTTATTGTCATTTCATGGGTTGAATTTAGCCTCAATTGGGGGAATTATTATTTAATCTTGTTATGAAAGTAATAATTTAGTATATCACTGGACTTAAGCAGAGTATGTTGGGCATATGCGCGTGGGGCGATAGTGAGTGCTTACTAAATTAAAAGAATTTTATTTACATGAGATAACTTAGTGTCAGTCAGAATACTACAATTCACTTTTTGGTAGTATTTTTTTAATGCTAAATTATAAGATATAATATTATTAGTGTCGCCAAATAAATAGTCGCTAAAAGTAGAAACATCTTATGTTGACTTGAAAAATGACGTTAAAATTTTAATATTTAGTGTCATCAACATACTTTCGACACAAAAAAATTAATGTAGTAACGTCGACACCTAATTGTCGACGCTAAATATGTATAATCGTCGACATTCAGTGTCGAACTTAGGTAGCGACGTTGTATATTCATATTTTAACGTTGCCTATTTTGGTGGCGACACTAAATATATGACATATTTTTAGCGTAGACTATTCTGATGACGCTAAAAAGCCTTTAAAAATCTCTACCTACCCACAACCTTAATCTTTTTCCTTCCTTTTCATATCCTCAAAAACTCATGTAAAAAAATAGCAATTTTCACTATTTTTAACCCCAATTCAACACTAAACTAATCATGATATATATTTTCTCTTATGTATCACTATTATTATATTAATTTATTTACCCATTATGTATTTTTGAATAAATCCCCTAAAATGAGGGTTAGAATTTAATTAGGTAAATATTTAGTTTATGATTTGAATTGGTGGTGCATATAATCTCAATTATTCTAATAATTTATTTACCAATAATTACTTCGAGTAAATCCCCTAAAATAAAGGTTTATAATTAATTAGTTAAATGTTTAGTTTATATTTTTAATTGATATTGCATATAATTAATATTGGTAATTTGATTTTGGATAAGTATGTATAGAGTTTGATTTTGAATAACTATTTAATTGTTAAGTGAATATTTTACATACATTAATTTTAATTAATTGATCATTTTGTTATATTTTTGTAGATATTTTTTTTGATATGGATAGAAGTTGGATGAGTGTGCCCAATAGATTGAGTATCGAATACCGTAAATGGGTAGAAGAATTTATGAAAACAACAAAACGAGTTGCTGATGTAGAAGGTAGTGTGTGTTGTCCATATAATAATTGTTTGAATTGGAGAAAGAAACATTTGAGCGAAATTATGGATCACTTATATATGCCGGGAATTTCAGCGACCTATCTTCCAAGAGTGCTATGTAAGTATTTAATTATATAAATTATGCAAAATTTCAGTATTTCCACTATTTTTTAACTAACACATAATCTTAAACTATAAGAACGCATGGTGGAGATCCAGATACAAAACCTTATGCAAGGATTATAGCCTTTGGCTGATAATGAGCTTTCACGTCAGATGTTCTAGAATACCACCTCTTACAATGTTGAGCTTGGTACTTGTCAGAAGGCGGCAACGATTACTTCTCAATCCTTCGGCTCCTCAGAGGAGGTCACTGTATTGAGGGAGCAGTTGAAGCTGACTTAAGACTGAATGAAGATGCATAATACCGATATAAGGAGGCAGAATGCCAAGATGATAGGGTAGAAACAGGAGCACGATCGGGGAATTGTGAACTTGCGGGAGTTTTTAGAGAAATCGCTCGTTCAGGCCAGTGTTGCAGGATCGACCTCCACAGTTCCTCTAGGCTCGAAAGACGCAGCACCGACCCCGATCGATTGTCCCGCTGTAGGAGCGAAGCGGGATTTACCGATATGCCTATGATGCTCGACGACCATGACACTGTTGGGCTCACAACCCGTAGAGAGTACGGAGTAGCCCGCGGGGGACTAAACCGGAGAATAAAGGAGTCGCCACCCAATGTGAACTGGGAAAGGATTTAAGGCCGCACTCACCCCTCACAAGGGAAGACCTCAAAATATTGGGTTCAAAATGGTCCATTACTTATGCTAGTATAATGGACGGGTTCACACACTGGTATAGCCAAGTCTTATGCAGTTCATACATAAAAGTGCATAAAAATGTAATAACATACCCAAGCAAATAATAAGCACAATAACACGATCCCAAAAGAATATTAAATTAAGAAGTACGAGATGCACTAACGAAAATCAATCAAAAGCGGGAAAAGCATCAATAAATAAATAGCAATCAAAAATGGGGGTTAATCACGCATGTATGAATATTTCTCGAGTGGCACGTGGAGTTGTATCCCAAGTATAATTCGCACTACCATCCATTCAGATTCGGCTACGAACTTTACGTCTGGGTTTTCATCCAATATACCGCGAGGGATAATAACACACATAAAAATTAATGCAATGTAAATAAAAAAATAGACATGAAATAATATAATGATGCATATGCGGATAATTACCAACATGAACGAATAAAATAAAAATAAAAAGACAAAAGGATAAATAACAAACTAAATGCGAAATAATAAAGTAACGATGAAAGTGAATAAATAAATAAAAAAGTTAAATGACGGAATGCCAGAGAAAGAAAAATGTGACCAGAAATTTGACAGTCTTTGATGTAGGACTTCGTATACCCGGCTGGATGTATTTCACGTATAGCCAGACATGCAGCATCCAGAACTATAAAATAAATATGTTAAGGGTGCCCTCAAGTCTTACTTTTTAAGTTGCTTTCTCGGAAGTGCATTAGGCCGTCACCAGAAGGATCGAAGCTTGGTTCGCTGATTTCTGTTTCTGGTTCGCTACTTCACTCGCTGTTTTACTGTTTTTTATTCGCTGTTTTATTGTTTTCTGGTTGTTGTTTTGGTTGTTTTTTACTGCTGTTTTTTTGTGATTCTTCACTATTTTTTCGGTGGTTCTGTACTATTTTTCTTCTCACTGTTTTCTCGGTTTTTATGGTGGATGGCTGGTTTCGGTTGGTTATTTTTGGGTGGTGGGCTCACGGTTTTTGCTGATTGTTTTTTGGTGATTGCTGGCTGGTTTTATGGTTGTTTTTACATTGTTTGATGGCTAGTTTTATGGTTGTTTGCTGGCTGGTTTTGTGGTTGTTTTTGCTTCAAGTTTCAGTGTTTTGGAGATTCTTTGGGTTGGCTGTTTCGGTGGTGTTTTCTTTGGTGGTTGGTTTCTGTTGTGGTTGATCAAGAAGAAGAAGAGAGACTAGGGTTTTTTTTATGATGATTGTCGTCCAAAGCTCCCTCAATTTGATGATTTGGTCTCTCTTTTATAATGATTTGGAGGGTTCTCTAAACAAGGAAACAAATCTTGTTTATTTGGGGAAATTTATTTTGGGAAAGAATCTTATAAATTTGGTGGTGAGGTGATTTCAAATCTTGTTCATTGGAAAGGATGGGATTTCATATCTTGTTAAATTGGAAAGTGTTGATGAGGGAATTTGCACATGTGAATTCATGGGATTTTTTTTTTGGGCGTGCATGGTGTCTTATTGGGCTACATGGGCTGATTGTGTGGGTTGCAAGGTAATGGGCCAGTTGCAGGTGTTTGGGGCTTGTCCGAGGCTAAGGTTTGAAACAGAAACTGACTGAGCAAATCTGAGGCTGGCTAGTGAGTTCGAATCCGATGAGGTGCTAATTTTGGAGGTTTTCCTTCCTTCCGACATTCATTTTTCGTAACTTCCGTAACATCTCAGGTAGTGCCTCCATACGAAGCTCATCATCGGGCTTATGTAAAAATACAGTGTCTACAGTCGCCCCCACTTTGATGGGGTTTGTGCATTGTGTGACAGTGACAACCATATCAAAGTCATGCATGTATTTTTGCTTACCTGGTTCGTCGGCTGTTGCCGGACTTACCTATTGTTTCGTTGCTTTTGTGAGATGCTTCAATCTCTGGGATTTCTTCCCGAACTGAGTTGAGTTGATGGCGAGGTGCTTCGACCCCTGGGCTTCATTCTCGAACGATGTTGGGTGTGAGATGTTTTGATCTCTAGGTTTCATTCCCGAACTGAGTTAAGTTGATGGTGAAGTGCTTCAACCCCTGCGCTTTATTCACGAACCATGCTGGGTGAGAGATGCTTCGATCTCTGGGCTTTATTCCCGAACTGTGTTGGTTGATGGTGAGGTGCTTCGACCCCTGGGCTTTATTCCCGAACCATGCTGGGTGTGAGATGCTTCGATCTCTGGGATTTATTTCAGAAATGTGCTGAGTTGATGGCGAGGTGCTTCGACCCATGGGCTTCATTCCCGAACCATGCTGGGTGTGAGATGTTTCGATCTCTGGGCTTTATTCCCGAACTTTGCTGAGTTTATGGCGATGTGCTTCGACCCCTAGGCTTCATTCCCGAACTATTCTGGGTGTGAGATGCTTCGATCACTGGGATTCATTCCCGAACTGAGTGGGTTGATGGCGAGGTGCTTCGACCTCTGGGTTTTATTCCCGAACCATGTTGGGAGTGAGATGCTTCGATCTCTGGGCTTTATTCTCGAACTGTGCTGAGTTGATGGCGATGTGCTTCGACCCCTAGGATTTATTCCCGAACTATGCTAGGTGTGAGATGCTTCGATCTCTGGGCTTTATTCCCAAACTGTGCTGAGTTGATGGCGAGGTGCTTCGACCCCTGGGCTTCATTCTTGAACTGAGTTGAGTTGATGGTGAGGTGCTTCGACCTCTAGGATTTGTTCCCTAACCATGCCCGGTGTGAGATGCTTCGATCTCTGGGATTTATTCCCGAACTGAATGGGCGATGGCGTTTTGGTCTACCTCCGTGACTCTTCGATCCACTGGGGATTTTTTTTATGATGATGAAGTGCTTCAACCTATGGGATTTATTCCCAAATTATGCTGATTGTGAAGGATTCGACCTTTGGGATTCCTTCATGACCTGTCGAACTAATGGTAGTGAGGCACTTCGAACCCTGATCCGTCCTCATTCTCGAGGCTCTTTGCTCGTCCTCATTCTCGGTTGTTCTCCAATTTTAGCGTTTCTCATCCTCGCCGCTTTTTCTTTTTCTTCAAAGCCTGCGAACATAAAACAAAAATTATGTGTATGCGACATGTATGCATGTATGCATAGATTCATTCCCTATTCTGATGTTTCTTTGTCCTATTGGCTTGATGTCATCCTTGGTTAGACATTCATTGCGCTAGAGGGTTTTCCTTCACCCCTTTAGGGATCCTCTTGGCCTTTGGTGCCCTTTTGCCTATGAAAAGTCTTTGGTCGCCCCCTTGGCCTGCTTACAGTTTCCTTCTGCCTATTCTCCTCCGGTGATTGCTTAGTTCTATTTGGTCTCATGGCTCAAAATCCTATTGTGTCCCTTATTCATGGGGTGGTAGACTGGTCACCCTAAGACCTGGCTCAGCTTTATGCTATTCGCTACCTACACCGGGTCAGGGTGGATTACGCCTTTTGAAAGCGGCCTCATCCTTTTGGGATGCTGAAAATCATGTCTTCCGATTCCCAGATTTGAAATATGCCCTCTCCCTGAGGAGTTTACTGCCATTCTCGGCTTGCATTTTTCTCTGACTACCCTTCTCGGATACTGAAAATCATGTCTTCCGATTCCTGAAGCTTTCCTTTGCTGTCCTTAGGATGCGGAAAAGATATTACCTTATGATTCGTCCATTAAGTTACAGGTTCGTTCTATCTTTTGCCTAAGCTGTCCTTTCAGATTTTCAATTTAGCGGATTGCTCTATCTTGCCTGAGTCGCCTTTTCAGGTTTTCAACTCAGCGAGCTAAATATTTTTTTCTTTTTTTCTTAAGATTTGTCCTCATTCTCGAGATTTTTTTCCATTCTTGGAGTTGCTCGTCCTCTTTCCCGAGGTTCCTCTCCATTCTTGGAGTTCTTCTCCTAGATCTCCTGACCTTGGTCCAACATTTAAGAATACAAAAGACGTGATTTGTAATCATTTGACTCTAATCTTTCTTGGTTAGCTGGAATTTATGCAATCTATGAACATCTTGAACATTTGTTTCAATAAGACGTTTGCATTACTTCTTAGTATATATGTAGGAAATAAACTGCATTGCAAGGGTACCTCTGTCACTAACTATTCCTCACGGATTTTATAATTAGCTATTTTTCTTGCTCACTCATGCTCTATATTTTTCTTGGAATGTCCTTTGCGGATTTTCAACCCAACCGAGCTTTTTTTTTCTTTTTTTTTTTATGCAAAATATTGTTTCAGCCTGTCCACGTTGATGGGCTTGGTGAACTCGTTCCCTTCCAATCTGACAGTCTCACTGCCCCATTCCCCATCATCTTCTTGACTAGGTAGGGCACCTCCCAATTGGGCCTAAACTTTCCCCTCAGGTCCATTATCAGTGACTTCGACTTCTTGAGCACTAGATCACCTTCTCTGATCTTGGTGGGACGCACCTTCTTGTTGAATGCCCTGACCAACCTTTTCTGGCATAGTTGCATGTGGTACAAAGCCCTTATTCTTTTCTCGTCCAGTAATGCTAGCTGTTCGAACCTCTGTGTAGGCATTGCATTTTCGCATGTGAAACCCGATGATGAGTCTCAATTGGAGGCACTACCTTTTTAGCTAAGGATATTGCGGGAAACGGAGGTCGGAATGGGAAATTCGGAATAAGTATGTCATCAAGTTCATTCCCCAAGTTCATTGTCTTCGTTGGTGCTGCATTCGTTCCTCCGTTTGAACCTCGTGCAGATTGCGGACGTTCGTGCCGCGTGCGAGGAGGCGTTCGAACGGAGGCCGATAATTCTGGTTTTGCTGCTAGCCTCACACCCCAGCCCATTTGGCCCCCCAAAGCCCATAAAACACATCCCAAATTAAATAAATAAATATTAAACATTAAATAAAATATTTAAATCATTTACCAATTAAATAAAACATAAAATAAAATCATGCCTAATATAAATAAATCAAATATATTATATACTAAAACTAAAAATAAGATTTGCCTAATTAAAATCAATCCTAACCAATTAAAACCAATCAAATATTTGACTTCCTAATTCAATAAGATATACACCAATTTAAATTAGTTGACTCCCTAAATTAAAATATTTTGTCCCCCCTCAATCTTGTATATGCCTTTCCCATCTCTCCTTATTTGGAAACCGAATCTCTTCCTTGTGAGACAAGGTGAAGCCCTAGCCATTCTCTATATAAACAACCCCTAACCTAGCCATCCCTCCTCTCCAATCTCTCTAGCTCATACACACAATTCACACAAGAATTATAGCAAGAAATCCTAGACATCACAAGCATATCACTCCCTTGATCCTCACCCTCACACCACCGAAAATCACACCAAAACATCCCTGACCACCACCGAAAATCACACAAAACACAGCAACCTAAACCACCCCCAAAATAGTCCAAATCCCTTAAAAACGGTAACCTAAAAGACACTTAGAACCTTTGAAATAATCACACCAAACCACACTAAAAAGACACACAAAACAGCCCACCAACAGTAAGCAGAGGATACAGAGGGAACGACAGTAAAACCATAAGGAAACAGCAGCAAAACGGAGTCGGAACAGTAGCTCGAGTGGCCGAACAGCGAAGGAAGAAGGCAAACAGTGAACCAGAAAAGTTGCGGAGCTTTACCCCCTCTCGATCTTCGTGGAACGCGAGTCCGAGAGACAGCTTAAAAGGTTAGACCTGAGGGTATCTATCACACTTATTCCTATTTAATTTCTGGCTATTTATTTTGATTATATTTTCTGTATTTGTGGCATTTGTTGTGTGTATGATGCGTGTTGTGGGTATTGGATGAATGGAAGAGTGTCGTCTCTTGTGGTATATAGGATGGAAACCCAGACGTAAATTCCGTAGCCGAATCCGAATGGACGGTAGTGCGGTCTGTACTTGGGACACAACTCCACGTACCACTTGAGTAAAACGGCACCTCCTCTTGTTTTGAGTTGCTTTGGTTTATTTAATTCTTGTCATTTAAATTCTGCATGTTGTTTAATCCCATGATACGATCGAGTGCATGGGCTTAGTAAGTGCGTTGAAAGGTTCCTTAATTGGAGGGTTAAAATCCTTCACCACGATGCTTTGCCGCACCGATTAATGTGTGTTCGGTTGAATGCGAAATACGTTCAATCGGACATACTTAGTTTGATATAATTGTCTTTATTTTCGTATGCATGATTCAACCGAGCGCATGGGCTTAGTAAGTGCGATGTGAGATCCCCTATGGGGATGGGCTAAAGCCCGTTACCACGAGGCTTTTCCGCGCCGGTTGATGTGTGTTCGGTTGGATACGAGATACGTTCAATCGGGCACACTATGTTTGATATTATTGCTTTTCATTCTATGTATGCATGATTCAGTCGAGCGCATGGGCTTAGTATGTTGGTCTAAAGGTCCTCTCTTTGAGAGATCAAGAGCCCCAAAAGGCCACCTTTACGGCACAGTACTTCGCCGCGCCCTTCCCTTTATTTTGTCATTTATGTATTGCATCCCATCATTTCATGCATCAGGTCTGTTCCCGTTCGAACGCGTTTACGAACGCAACTCGAATGCGCATGTATTTTGCCTTGTCATGCATCAGGTCTCCCTCATGTTCGAACGCGTTCACGAATGCCACACGAACGTAGGCATTCTGTTTCACTTCCGTTCGAACGCGTTAACAAACGCTATACGAACGTGAGCATTCTGTCTCACTTTCGTTCGAACGCGTTATCAAATGCCATACGAACGAGAACCTCTGTTTACCGTCCGAACGCGTTAACGAACGCTATACGAACGCCCACGCACTTTCTTAGTTTCATAATGCATCAGGTCTGGTTCCGTTCGAACTCGTTCTCGGACTCTACACGAATGCGAACCTTCTGTTTACCGTTCGAACGCGTTTACGAACGCTACACGACACGAACACGCACCCACTGTCTTAGTTTCATAATGCATCAAGTCTGGTTCCGTTCGAACGTGTTCTCGGACGCTACACGAACGCAAACCTTCTGTTTACCATTCGAACGCGTTTACGAACGCTACACGAACGCGCACCCACTGAATCGAGTCATCTTCATTAGATTTCATGCATAGTTTTCCTAGTAGCCATCCCCACATGTATGAATACAACTATGTTAATGAATTACAATTCATATGCTTGTGTCGTGATAACATTTGAGTATTATTTCTTGCGGTATATCGGATGGAAACTCAGACGTAATTCCGTAGCCGATTCCGAATGGACGGTAGTGCGGTCTGTACTTGGGATACAATTCCACGTACCACTTGGAAAAGTTCCCATATGTATGCTTGTATGGTTAATATGTGTGCTTGTGTTTTCTTGAATAATATGTAAATAAAGTTGTATGTTCGTTGCTATTTTGATATGTGTTAAGCATGCGATTTTAGATATGAGATATATGTGAAATGTGTGCATAAGTTTTATTTTGCATATGAGAATTTAGAAGCATGATACTCTTGGAAATAAGTGTTACTTAAGCTTTGATTAAATATTACATAAATCCTTTCATTACAAGTGGCATAAGTAAGGGACCATTCCGAACCCAACGGTTTGAGGTCTTCCCTTACGAGGGGTGAGTGCGGCCTTAAATCTTTGTCCCGGTTCACACCGGGTGGCGACTCCATATTATTTAGTATTTCCCAACTAGTGCCGCGAGCCTAGGAACGGCGTCGCCCAGGTCCTGTGTCCCACACTCTGCGAGGCCCATTCCTGCTCAGGCAATCACGCCTATGCTAGTACCCGCATTGATTGTATCTCTATTCCCACTGGTAACACTGCCTGTACCATCATCGACCCCAGCATTTCGGGTTCTATGGCCAAATACAACACTAAGGGTTTGTCCGGCCTTGGGGGTTTCAAGACGAGCGGTTTATCCAAGTATTCTTTGATTTTTTCAAAAGCTTATTGACATTGACTATTTCACTCCATAGACTGGTCCTTCCTCAATAACTTGAAGATGGGCTCACATACTGATGTTAGCTTGGCAATGAATCGACTGATATACTGGATTTTCTCGAGAAAAGCCCTAACTTCCTTTCAATTTTTTTCTTTTTTCTCTCTTTTTTTTTCTTTTTTTTTTTCACCTCTTAATAGCGGGCTTCATACAGTAGCATCTTCTTACTGAGGTAGTGGACTGCATGTTCCACCCATATCTCATCTGCCTGTACCCTCATCGCCCCCAGCGCTTCGGGTTCTATTACCAAATACAACGCCAAGGGTTTGACCGGCCTTGAGGGTCTCAAGACGGGCGGTTTAACCAAGTATTCTTTGATTTTGTCAAAAGCTCCTTGACATTGTCTATTCCACTCCGCTGGTTGGTCCTTCCTCAATAGCTTAAAGATAGGCTCACATACCAATGTTAGCTTGGTAATTGCCTTGATCTTTTCAGGGTCCCTCATATACTGGATTTTCCCGAGAAAAGCTCTAACTTCATTTTCTGTCTTTGGTGCGGGCATCTCGGTGATTGCCTTGATCTTTTCAGGGTCTACTTTTATCCCTAACCTTTTTCGGCCCATTCTTGCCTCATTCTTCGGAGCTTCTGTTTTACTGGCCTCATGTTCGGATAAGTTGGTATCATGTGCTGGGTAATACCATTGTCTACTTCTGGCATGTCTTCATAGGACCATGTGAATACTTTTACATATTTTATTAATATTTTCTCTAATTCTTTCCGCTCATCAGAGGTAACCTCACTTGCAATTAAAATTTCCTTGGGGTTTTCACATGTACCAAGATTAAATGCATTTGTCTTTGTTGAGTTAATGTCAAATATGCTCATGTCATGCATGTTATGATGCTGACTAACAAGAAAAAGACTCAAACAAGTAAGCAAAATCAATGTCTTTATGATTAATAAATGCAAGATTACAATTAAATAAGTCAGGAAAATAAACATCTTCGTCATTTGCAGTATTCTTCCATCTTCTTGCTTTCTTCGAGCGTCAGATTCTCCAAATGCAGTAGAATTAGTCATTTTCTATTCATGTATTGTCACGTATATGCTTCAACCAATTGTAATAATACTCATAAACATATGGCAAACAATGAAGGGATAAGAATCAATGCTCATGGAGCAACTAAAACTCACTCATAATTATTATCTTCAAACTTCACATAATGTATGTTAAGAAAATGATCTCAGACTCATGAGTTAGTTTTCGAGTATAATTTATGCTTATATATGCTAATATTTGGAATTAGGACCAATTTACTTACTTGTCAACTGGTGTAACCTATAAAGAAGTGTTTATACGTGCGTTTGACAATTTAATTTGTCAATGAACTAATTTTCTGATTAGTTAATCCAATATGTATCATGGATTATTTCTTGGGGGAATTATTTTTTATTCCTTCTAGTGGAATCACTATTTCATATTTAGTTCACATCACCAGAACGGAAAGGTAGATCGGAACAGAACCGAAAGATATATATTCTGAAAGTGATACACCTACCCAATGAAATGCATCTTTTATTAACTCTCAAGAAATTTTGGGGAAATACGCGTGGTTGATAATTTGAATTTTGCACTCATGTTCAATAAATGGGCGTGTAGTGAGTATATGTTAAAGTTTTTTTTTTTTTTTTTTTTTTTTTTTATAAAGTAATTTCTAAAATCAATTTTTTTTTCTTTCAAAATATTAAGTATTTCATAAAAAATTACATATTAATATATTACAAATCACAATTTTTAAATAATATTATTGTTAATATATGTTTCGACAAAAATGGATAAAAACGGCCTTATATTTATAAGAGATGATGATTTCAGACTACCCTTATTCAAATATGTGTACCTCCTTAATCTGGACTCTAACTCACAGTCTGTAAAACTATATGTACTTAAAACCTACCACTTTTATCAAGGAACCTCTCACAAACTCAGACTTCTATAATGTCGAAACTATACCTCAAGTTGATGTATGGTACCTATTAATAGCTTGAAAATGTGATTTTTCTCACAAAAATGTGATTGTGCTCACTAAAAAAGACCGAACATGTTTAAAATGTAATTGTAACTGAGCTTACTAAAATGTGATTGTGCTCACTAAAACATGACTGAGTATAAGGGTTTTCACGAGTCAGGTTGATTTTTTTTTAATTTTCTTAAACTCGATCGGGTCGGGACATGCGGGTTAGAAGATAAGAAACCCGAAATTTGAAAAAGTAACCTGCGCAGGTCGATCAATGCGGGTCGAGTCGGGTCATAAAAATACATAATATATATTTTTTATGATACAATTTTGATAGAATTTGTAGTTAAATCAAATTTTGATAAATTAACTACATAGGAAATGGGGGAAAACCATTAAAATCGGGTCGGGTCTGTTGGAGTTCTACGGTCCTAAGGATCGAGTAATAAGCATAAAACAAACATGCGAATACATCAATGAGTTGCGGAATACTCACAATGATCGGTTGAGACGATGCGGTGAAGACAAAAATATTTTTCTGCCCTCCAACAGCTCACGGCAGTGGCTGATCTGGTTCCCCTTGGATTCGGCCATGGTGGTCCTTCGTCAAGTTCCAAGCTTTGTGATGAAATGATTCCATGCACACGGGTGGGTTTCCCTATCACCTTCGTATGTCTCTTTGAGTGCTAGCTCTTGATGTTTTTGCCACAAAAACAATGGGCGTGTAAGAGAAGAAGTTGTGTGAGAGAGAGTTGTGTGTGTTGGTTTCCAAAAGTGTATCTAATACACATAATGAATTTCAAATTCATTTACACAAAATTGGGCTTTCCAAAAGTCAAAGATTTAATGCCACCAACCTTATCAACTATTCACATCACTCAATCAATCAAGTGACAAGTTGTCTCATCACTCAAAGGTGACTAATGATTTGACGCTTGAAGTGACTAGCGACTTGATGCTTGATTTGACTTGCGTGCCGCACTTGAATTCGAAATGCGAATGCGCTCGCAACAATCCCGGGCTCGGGTTCGCTAATTTCAAATTAACGAATTTTCCGTTGCGACGTAATTAAATGATTATGCCTAGCGA
>SKCR01052534.1:0-18093 GCA_019454045.1 Zanthoxylum bungeanum | reverse complement strand
AAGAAGAAAGTGTACAAGTTTGGAACTCTAATGCACAACTTTGGCTAGCAACATCAAGGGATCATACAAGGTGTTATGGGAAACTCATCTTAGAGCTTGGAAGGATCAAATATAGCTTGGAGCTTCTCTTTTCTGCTTGGCCGAATCCTTCACTGCACAAAGGAGCAAGTTTTATTCATCAAACGCATCCACATTCCATTTTTGTGAGTATTGATTCCGCCATACTTCAATATAGTTCATTCTTTTATATATATTTGCTTGTGCTTTTGATCTTGGGACATGGATTAGACTTTTCAACACTAAGGACATGTGTCCTAAGACTCAGGAAGAGAGAGACAACATGAGTCGGATACCGTTCGCCTCGGCAGTCGGATCGATCATGTATGCCATGAATGTACACGACCTGATGTCTCATATGCTTGAGCATGTGCAGTCGCTATCAGGCCGATCCAGGTGAAGGTCACTGGATAGCAGTTAAGAATCTCTAAGTATCTTAAACGAACTAAGGATGCTTTCTTAATATATGGAGGTGGAGAACTTGCGGTATCTGGGTATACCGATGCAAGTTTCCAAACCGACAAGGATGACTACAAGTCGCAATCCGGGTACATTTTTTGTTTGAATAACGGAGCAGTGAGCTGGAAATCTTCCAAGCAAGATACTGTTGCCGATTCAACAACAGAAGCGGAGTACATCGCTGCATCTGAAGTAGCAATGAGGCAGTTTGGATCCGAAAGTTCCTAATCGGATTAGGAGTAGTTCCGTTAGCAGCTGAGCCCGTTCCATTATATTGTGACAATAACGGGGCTATAGCACAGGCTAAGGAACCAAGGTCTCATCAATGGTCCAAGCATGTTCTTCGACGTTACCATCTGATTCGGAGATTATACATCGTGGCGATGTAAAGGTCGAGAAGGTCACATCAGATGACAACATTGCAGATCCGCTGACGAAGGCTGTTCTTCAGCAATTTTTTGAACGACACATACATAGTTCGGGTATTAGATGCTTGAGTGACTGGCTATAGGCCAAGTGGGAGATTGTTAGACATTATGTCCCATAGCGTCACTGTTTGTAAATGATATTGTATTATTGTACAAAATTAACTATGTGATAATGAAATTGCCTTTTACCGTTTTGTAATATTATTTACTTTGATATATAAATGGCGAAAGTTCATATGATTAATACCGGATTGAGATGATATGAGACAGTATCAATCCATAAAGGTTTAATCATTAAATATCCCTAGTCGGAGTATTATCGAGATCAGACATCGATAATGCAGAATAGACTAGTATTGCGCTTGTGCACGTTGTGAGGGCACAACGACATAGTTCTCATATATTTAAGTATTGGATACTTATGCAAGTGCGATAGGAGGTCGTGTTTTACCGATGGTACGGAAAACAGCTTCGCTCTGGATAGACCCCGCGGAATCCCATTGGTAGTATGTCTGCGTGTCTATGGGAGGCCGCATCAGGGTAGGTGTATATGGTCTTAACCTGAGACTTACATCGCTAGTACTTGCGACAATCGGTAAACTTTGGTTTTGGTGGTTGGGGACCTTAACCGGTTCTGTGTACACCTCTTCTGGGTTTATCGAGAATCGTAGTGTACTGGATGTGATGTCGAGATGGAAGTATCACTTCGAACATATGGAGGTGATGATCACGCAGGACACAGAACTAGTACTCTATAAAAGGTTGCAACCGTCGGGACAATATGACCAGGTCAGGATTGTCCGATTTAAAGAGACTAGTTGCTTGATGTCCGATATATGTTTCGTACGGGGCAGACACATTTCCAGCCCCAGGCCTAACATGTGATCGTCCGATACTGGATCGATGTACGCAATACTACGGTATACTACGCTTGATATAGATCTGATATTCCTATAAGAATATTCTGGAGAATTGGGTAGGCATGGCGCTTTGCTAGAAGCCAACCTTGTCTTGTGAATCGGTAAAAACGTAGTATGAGGTACGTACGTGTTCGGATTATCCGACGACCGTATTTACTGCCAACATATCCGGAGATCTCTTGGGTCGCTTCCCGAAGATTCACCAATGACGTATGATTCAAACTCGATTAATCTTGGATTAATTACGGAGAGACTTTATCTTGGATAAAGTACTATAAATAGAGAGAGAACGATTAATTTGGAATTAATCGTAAAATTATTATATTCGATATAATAATCGAAATTCGATTTCGACGCGAAATTAAAATTAGATTTTAATTCGGGCAAACGAGTTAATTTAGAATTAATTCGTTAGCGACGTAAATAATAATTTCGCTAGGCGCAATCATTTATTTAAATTCGATTTAATTAACGTCGCGACGTAAGTTCGGTATTTCGGAAATATCGAACCCGAATGCGTGAGTGCACGTGGGCCCACTTTCATTTGGAAATGTGTGGGGCCCACATGACACATGTCATATTATGCATTATTTAATTGTGATGCATTGCATGGAGATAGTGTAATGCACTCAATGGTTTTGCATGGAAATTGAGTGTTTGACACTCTAAGCAATTGCATGATTTGTGTCATAAGTTTATTATTAATTTAATAATATTATGACATAAATATAAATTGATTTTTGAAATCAAATCCCTCTCTCTTCTCTCTTTCCTCTTGACCGAAACTGTGAAGTTTCACACCCTATCCACTTTTCTGTTTTTGTTGCAAAAACTTGAAGAATTTGTGTTTGTTTGGAACATAAATCAACACACAAGGCTAGCACCATCAAGGGATCATACAAAGGTGTTATGGGAAACTAATCTTAGAGCTTGGAAGGATCAAAAATTGCTTGGAGCTTCTCTTTTCTGTTTGGCCGAAACACTCACTGCACAAGGAGAAAATTTTGTTTCATCAACGCATCCGCATTCCGTTCTTTGTGAGTATGATTCCGCCATACTTCATCTTTTAATATATATATTCATTGTTGTATTTAAATGCTTAATCTTTCCTTGGGACATATAATAGAAACCAACATAACAGTCATGAGTGAATCCGGTAATGAGGTATCCCGTATGGATCAGTTAGAGAACGGTCTCGCCAATATTACTGAACAGTTGCAAGCCTTGACTACTGCTGTGGCAGGTATGGCTATGCCCCGTGCTGGGGGAAATTCCGAGAATGTGAGGCGTGAGGAGCCTCCGAATGGGTTGGGGGATGATATCCCCACTTTTGATGATGATATGGCAGAGTATGCAGCAGGCATAGTATCTGGGTCTCAGGCAGAGTTACAGAAACTTCGGGATCAGGTTAAGTCAGTTACCCGCAAGATGAGGGGTAAGAATGAAGATTTGCTGGATTATGACACACTGACTTTCGAGGAACAGTTGCCGGCACAGTTCAGGATGCCTGATATGGCTAAGTTTAACGGGAATGGGGATCCAAGGGTGCATCTCCGACAGTTTGTATCAGTCATGAGTTCAGTTGGCCTGTCTCAACGCCAAGTGAGAAGATGTTTGGAATGTCGCTCGAGGGAACTCCCGTGGTGTGGTACCACAGTTTGGAGAAAATTCTATGGTCTGAACAGGAGGCCCATTGGGGGAACATCGGGAACAAAGCCCATTTCTGCTGAGATTGCTGCTATCTGGAACCGGAGATTTTCCAACTTGGGAAGACCCCTGTCAAATGTGCTAGAGAAATTAAAGAGGCAAGGGCTCTTAAAACCCTTGGAAGCCAAACCATTACCCAATCCCCCACCATCACATTATGACCTAAGCTTTTACTGTCACTTTCACCAACAAAAGGGCCATGACACCGACAACTGCGCCCTACTCCGCCATGAAATCCAAGACCTGATAGACTCCAAGAAAATACCTGACCTAGAAATAGAACAACCTGACACACACAGAAACCCCTTACCCAACTACCGTGCCGTACCACCACCAACCTATATGATCAATTCTGGCCTCCTAGAAGACCTTGTCCTAAAATCCTTTCACCCTCAAGCCTTTTGCCTGGGAATCTGGGATAGTACTAGTGAATATGAGACTGAGCAGGGGAAAAACTTTTGTCCTGATTTCTCTAGCAGTGATGAGGAAGAAGTGAGGGGAATGACGCGCAGTGGTCGTTTTTACAATGATATGGCAGAAAATGGTAAGGAAGTTTTGACAGATGGTAGAGAAGTGGTTGAGACTGCAGAAAATACTGAGGGTGATATAGTGCTGAGGCAATTGAGGAAGACTAGAGCACAAGTGAGTATCTGGGAACTATTATGTGCATCTCGGGAGCATAGGCAGGCCATGGTTGAGGCCTTGAGCAAGATTGTGGTACCGGAAGATGCCAACCTTGCAATGTTTGTTGGGTCGGTTCAGAAAGAAGCTTTGCAGATATCTTTTTCTGAGGATGAACTCCCGGCGGAAGGAAGAAATCATAATAGGCCTCTATTTATCAGGGCCGAGGTAAGGGGCAATAGAACTTCATGTGTGATGGTGGATGACGGTTTGTCCATCAATGTGTGCCCACTGAAAATTCTGGCAAGATTGGGTATGAAAGCAACAGACTTGGACCCCTCCAGCATGACTATTAAGGCTTATGATGACAGTAAAATGGGAGTTGAGGGTACTTTTGTGGCTATGGTCAAGGTAGGCCCTATTGAAGATGAAGTTGAGTTTACAGTGCTGGACATCCCAGCCATTTTTGCCTTGTTGTTGGGAAGGCCTTGGTTTCACAAACTTGGGGGCGTGCCTTCCACTTTACATCAGATGATCAAGTTCCCGTATGAGGGAGAAGTTGTTACTATCCGGGTTGAGATAGATAATGTCGTGGCCGCCTTGGAGATACAACCTTTCACGAGGTTTCAGGTGTCAGCTACTTTTGAGGAGTGGGTGGATCCTAAGGTGGCTATGATCATGAAAAAAATGAAGTTTGAGCCGGGTGAAGGTTCAAAATTTCCAGATTTCAGAGGACAGACTACTCGGAAGGGTTTGGGGTACAAGTCTGATGAAGAAAAGCCGAAGGTCAAGAAAAGGGCCTGAAACTGATGGAATGTTTTGTGAAAGCTTCAAGATATCAAGGGGAGCCTGAACCTGTAGAAGTTAATGGAATTGTGGTACCTGGGTTTGAGATCTTCCAGGATATGTTGGGTAAGAAGCCGATAGTTGAAGAAATTGTGAAGAAAGAAGAAGGAATTGGGAGGAAGAACTGATGAAGTTGGAGAGCCTGACTCTAGGAGAGAACAAAAAGCCTGAGGAAAACCTGGTTGCAGAGGAATAAATGCCTATAGATGATGAAGACATTTACCTTCCTGATTTGTTTGAATGTACTTCTGCATTATCCAATAATAAAGACATCTCTTTTGCTTACTTGCCTGAGTCATTTCCATTTTTCCCTGCACGAATTAAACATATTTGATATCAGTTCGGCTAGAATTACTGCATTTCACCTTGGTACACCCGAGAGTCCCAAGGAAATTCTGATTGCAAGTGAAGTTACCTCCGAAGAGAGGGAGAAACTAGAAGAAGTGTTGGTCAGATATGCCAAAGTGTTTGCTTGGTCCTATGAGGACATGACTAGGGTAGACAGAAACATTGCCCAGTACACAATACCAACTTATCCGAACATGAGGCCAGTAAAATAGAAACTCCGACGGATGAGACCAGAATGGGCTGAGAAAGTCAGAGATGAAGTTAAGAAACATATAGATGTGGGGTTCCTGGAAGTAGTAAAGTATCCTGAGTGGTTGGCTAATATAGTACCGGTGCCAAAGAAAGATGGGAAGGTTAGAATGTGTGTAGACTATAGAGATCTCAACAAGGCTTGTCCGAAAGATGATTTTCCTCTGCCGCATATAGATGTTCTTGTTGATAGTGCAGCTTTATCTGCTATGTATTCATTTGCAGATGGGTTTTCAGGTTACAATCAGGTTCTCATGGCTGAGGAAGACAAACACAAGACTGCATTGTTACTGAGTGGGGTACTTATTATTACAAGGTAATGTCGTTTGGGCTTAAGAATACGGGAGCTACTTATCAATGGATGGCCACTACACTTTTCCATGACTTGATGCACAAAGAGATTGAGGTGTATGCAGATGACATGATGGTGAAATCAGAGACAAGAGTTGGCCATATCGAAGCACTGGAAAGGTTCCTTCAGAGAGTTGACAGATACAACCTGCGGCTTAATCCCAAGAAATGTGTGTTTGAGGTGACATCAGGGAAATTGCTTGGTCTATGGTGGGAATGGGCGGAATAGAGGTAGACTCTGAGAAGATCAAGGCAATCACATAAATGCCTGAACCGAAGACAGAAAAAGAAGTCAGAGCATTCTTGGCAAAGATTCAGTACATCGGTCGGTTCATCGCCAAGTTGACATCAGTATGTGAGCCTATCTTCAAACTGTTGAGAAAAGATCAGCCAGTGAGATGGAATGAACAGTGTCAGACAGCCTTCGACAAAATCAGAGAGTACTTGGTAAAGCCTGTTGTATTGAACCTCCGAGACTGGGCAGACCTTTGATATTGTATTTGGCTATAGAATCAGAAGCACTGGGGCAATGATGGTACAGGCAGATGAGACAGGGGTAGAACATGCAGTTATTATCTTAGTAAGAAAATGCTCCCGTATGAGGCTCGGTATCAAAAAGTAGAGAAGATCTGTCTTGCCGTGGTATGGGCTTCCAAAAGTTGCGACATTATTTCCAGTCTTACAAGATCCAGGTAGTGGCAAAGGAAAATCCTCTGAAATATCTTCATTCGGTGCCTTCACTAGTGGGAAAATTGGGCAGATGGTTGGTATTACTGACAGAGTTTGACATTGAGTATCTCACCTCCAAAGTGATCAAAGGGCGAGCAGTAGCAGAGTTTCTCTGGCATTGCAACCTGTTGAGGGGGATCAGTATAAGTTTGAATTTCCAGATGAAGAGATCCAAGCAATAACAGTTCAGAGATGGAAGATGTATTTTGACGGAGCAGTGAATTACAAGGGCCGGAATTGGGATCGTGATAGTGACCCCCGAGGGAGAGACTTTGCCTTTAGCCAAGAGGTTGACATTCAGAGTGACTAATAACATGGCCGAGTATGAAGCATGTGCTTTTGGTTTGACAGCATTGATACCCTTGAAGGCCGGGAGTGTGGAAGTCTACGGGGATTCTATGTTGGTAGTCCAGCAGATGCGAGGAGAATGGGAATTGAAAGAAGAACGGTTGAAACCTTACCTTTTTTACCTCAGAAAGTTGGCACAGGTTATCCCTGAGTGTAAGTTTCAGCACTTACCGAGAAATTAGAATCAAATGGCAGATGCATTGGCTACACTTGCTGCAACTTGGGAAAATCCAGAAAAGTTAGTGATTAGACCGTTGATACTGAAAACAACAAGCAGATCTGTTTATGAGATAGAAAGAATTCTGGAAGTTGAGGTCGACGACGGTAAACCTTGGTATTATGACATTCAGAGGTATCTGGAACATGGTGTACTCCCGGAAGGGGCAGGCAGAAAAGATAGAATAGCCATTCAGAAGTTAGCTTCCCAGTATGTGACTTTGAAAGGGGAACTGTACAAGAGGCAAGCAAACGGTATTCAGTTGAAGTGTTTGAGAAAAGAAGAAGCTCAGCATGTAATGGAAGAAATACACACCGGGGTATGTGGTCCGCACATGAACGGGTTGAATCTGTCCCGCAAGATAGTGAGACAAGGTTTTTATTGGTCAACCATGGAAACAGACTGCGCGAAGATGGTAAAGCACTGTCATGACTGTCAAGCACACGATAATTTGAATCACTTACCGCACACAGAGTTGTACGGGTTGTCAGAGCTGTGGCCTTTCTCAGCATGGGGAATTGATATGATTGGAGAAATTCGACCGAATGCATCGAATGGGCATCGCTTCATAGTAGTGGCCGTAGATTACTTCTCGAAGTGGGTGGAAGCCGAATCATTCCGTAATGTTACAGCAAAAAAGATGGCAAAGTTTATAGCTCGGAACCTCATTTGTCGGTATGGTATGCAACATCATGTAGTGACAGACAACAGAGTTCAGTTTCAAGGAGAGACGAAGGAAATGTTACAGAGGTACGAGATAGGCCACCACAAGTCATCACCGTACAGGCCGCAGGCGAATAGTGCAGTTGAGGCAGCCAACAAGACTATAAAGACGATTTTAGCCAAAATGACAGAAAATTGCAGAGATTGGGCCGAGAAATTACCGTATGCTTTGTGGGGGTACAGAACATCAGTAAGAACAGCAACAGGGGCCACACCTTACTCTTTGGTCTATGGAATGGAAGCAGTATTGCCAGTAGAAGTGGAAATACAGTCCATGAGGGTATTAGCAGAGGCAGAATTACCGGAACATGAGTGGGCCGCACAGAGGTTTGATCAGTTAGCACTACTGGATGAGAGAGAATGAAGTATTTGTATCACATGTAGTTGTATATGAAGAGACTAGCCCGGGCATTCAACAAGAAAGTACGTCCCACCAAGATCAGAAAGGGTGATTTGATACTTAAGCAGTCGAGGCCGTCGACGACAGATCCGAGAGGAAAATTCAGACATAACTGGGAAGGACCTTACATAGTGCAGAAGGTAATGGGAAATGAAGCAGTGAGGCTATCATACTTGGAAGGAAACGAGTTCACCGAGCCGATCAACGTGGACAGATTGAAACAGTACTTTGCCTGAGGAAGAAAAGACCGAGCAGTCACCAAGGGAATTGGCAGAAAACCTAACCCAACGGAGTAGGAAAATCATTCATGCATACACGTAACATTGCATTCTTTCCGTGTTTGTTTTTGTTTTGTGTTCGCAGGTTCGAAGAAAAGAGAAAGTGGCAGAAATGAGCCAAACAACGTCAGCGCAGTTTCATTTTTGGGGATGAGTCCCAGGGGGCGAGGCCCACATCATAATTTTTGGGGATAAGTCCTAGGGGGCGAGGCCTATATCGGCTTGGGGGGCGAAGCCCCACATCATCATCAGTTTGAGGGCGAGGTCCATATTGTCAGCGGTGTTGGGTCGAGGTTGCCCCATTGTCGGTTGTAGTTCTGGGATGCGTCATAGGGTCGAGGCGCCCTCTACACCATCAGTTTGAGGGTGAGGTCCCTATTGTCAGCGGTGATGGGTCGAGGTGCCCCCTTGTCGGTTGTAGTTCCGGGATGCGTCCCAGGGTCGAGGTGCCCACTACATCATCATATTGAGGGCGAGGTCCCTATTGTCAGCGGTATTGGGTCGAGGTGCCCAGGATTGAGGTGCCCCCGTTGTCAGTTGCAGTTATTGGGATGCGTCCTGGATTGAGGTCCACTGCAGCACCAACTCAGCTCGAGGCAGCAGACGAGCCAGGTAAGTGAAAATGCATTGCATAACTTTGATATGATTGTTCAAAGTCACACACTGCACAAGTCCCATCAAAGTGGGGGCGACTGTAGGCATTGAATTTTTGCATGTGAAACCCGATTATGAGTCTCAGTTGGAGGCACTACCTTTTTTAAGTTAAGGATATTGCGGGAAACGGACGTCGGAATGGGAAATTCGGAATAAGTATGTCGTCAAGTTCATTTCACAAGTTCACTGTTTTCGTTCGTGCTGTGTTCGTTACCACGTTCGAACGTCAAACAGATTGCGGGAGTTCGTGCAACGTTTTAAGAGGCGTTCGAACGGTGTCGGTATTTCTGGTTTTGCTGCTAGGCCCACACGCCCAAGGCCCTTAAATTACACCCAAATTAAATCAAATATTAATTAAATTAAACATTGAATTAAATAAAATAATTAAACCATTACCAATTAAATAAAACATAAAATACAATCATACCTAATTTAGATAAATCAAATATATTAACTTCCCAACTAAACAAAATCATATACTAAATTAAAAAGATGTCATGCCTAATTAAATCACTCATAACCAATTTAAAGATATTGACTTCCTAATCTAAACCAAATTTGTCCCCCCAATCAATCAAATCCTTTCCTTGTTTGACACCAAATCCAATCCCTTCTTGTGAGACAAGGAGTAGCACTAGCCATTCTCTATATAAACAACCCCTAACCAAGACATGCACTCCCCTAGCTCATACACATATAGTTCACGCCCATCACAAGAAGAAAACAAGCAAATAATTTCCCATCACCTTCACACAATATCATTCACAGTAATAGCATAAAGAAGTAAGAAAATTTCTCTCCTATACCTCTTTCAATAACCGAAACAACCACCCCTCCTCCAGTCCCTCCATAGCCGAATACACAGCCCCATACCACAACCTTAGGACAAGCAAATACAGCCCAAAAACACCCAAAATAGTCCTTAAAATCCTTAAAACAGTAACATAAAAACTGCACTTAAAACCCACAAAGAAAACACTCAAAACAGTCCGTTGAAACGTCAAAACAGTGAGCAGAAAATACAGAGGAAACAGCAGCAAAATGGAGGCCGAACAACAAGCAAAACAGTAAAACAGTGAGCTAAGACGCTAAACTAGTGAACCAGAGAAGTTGAGGAGCTTTACCCTTCCGATCTCCGTGAAACGCAAGTCCGAAAGTCGGCGAAAAAGGTTAGACCTGAGGGTAATTTCCACATTCGTTTTCTGTTTTATTTTTATTATTTATTGAGTATTGTTTGCATGATTGTTATGTTAAAATGCATGTTGTGGCCCTTGAATAGATAAATATGCATGTATTATGAAATATTGTATGTTGTGGCCTTAGAATAAAATGAAAGATGTGTCAACTCTCGCGGTATATCGGATGGAAACCTGGACATAAATTTCATAGCCGATTTCGAATGGACGGTAGTATGATCTGTACTCGGGATACGACTCCACGTACCGCTTGAGTAAACAGAACCTTCTTTTGTTTTATATTGCTTTGATTTATTTATTTTTCGTCATTTGAATTCCGCATGTTTCTTGTTTATGCATGACGCAATTGAGTGCATGGGCTTAGTAAGTCGGATTAAAGGTCCCCTATTTGGAGGGGTTAAAATCCTTTACCACGATGTTTTGCCGCGCCGGTTGATGTGTGTTCGGTTGGATGTAAGATATGTTCAATCGGGCATACTAAGTTTGATATTATTGTCTTTATTTTTGTATGCATGACGCGATCGAGTGCATGGGCTTAGTAAGTCGGATTAAAGGTCCCCTATTTGGAGGGGTTAAAATCCTTTACCACTATGCTTTGCCGCGCCGGTTGATGTGTGTTCGATGGATGTAAGATATGTTCAATCGAGCATACTAAGTGTGATGTTATTGTCTTTATTTTTGTATGCATGATGCGATCGAGTGCATGGGCTTAGTAAGTCGGATTAAAGGTCCCCTATTTGGAGGGGTTAAAATCCTTTACCACGATGCTTTGCCGCACCGGTTGATGTGTGTTCGATTTGATGTAAGATATGTTCAATCGAGCATACTAAGTTTGATGTTATTGTCTTTATTTTTGTATGCATGACGCGATCGAGTGCATGGGCTTAGTAAGTCGGATTAAAGGTCCCCTATTGGTGGGGTTAAAATCCTTTACCACGATGCTTTGCGCGCCGGTTGGTGTATATTCGATTGGATGTAAGATGAGTTCAATCAGATACGTGAGGTCCCACATGGTGGATTTGTTTGTCTATGAATGTGTTGCATGCATCAGGTCTGGTTCTGTTCGAACGCGTTCTCGAACGCCACACGAACGTGAACCTTCTGTTTACCATTCGAACGCATCCTCGAACGCTACTCGAACGCGCACGCATTTGCTTAGTGTTTCATGCATCAGGTCTGGTTCCGTTCGAACGCGTTCTCGAACGCCACACGAACGTGAACCTTCTGTTTACCGTTCGAACGCGTTATCAAATGCTACGTGAACGCGCACGCATCTTCTTAGTGTTTCATGCATCAAGTCTGGTTCCGTTCGAACGCGTTCTCGAACGCTATACAAACGCGAACCTTCTGATTATCGTTCCAACGCGTTCTCGAACGCTACGCGAACGCACACCCCCTGAACTGAGTTATTTTCATCAGATTTCGCACATAATTGTCCCTAGTAGCTATTCCTTCATATGATGAACCTGATTGTTTCTATGCATTATGCAAGATTGTGTAGGTGTCGTTCATCTGTATTCCCCACATGTATGAGTATAATGTGTTTATTAACTTGTATGATTGACGTACGTTAACCTTTATGTATGCAAATTGAGACATAGATTACATGCAAATAGGCTGTATGCAAATTCGGATATGTGTTACATGTAAATTTAGATGAACTTGTTGATGTATGCATGAGAACTTAGAAGCATGATACTCTTGGAAATAAATGTTACTTAAGCTGGATTAAATTATTACACAAATCCTTTCATTACAAGTGACATAAGTAAGGGACCATTCCGAACCCAACGGTTTGAGGTTTTCCCTTGCGAGGAGTGAGTGCGGCCTTAAATCTCATTTTCCCGGTTCACACCAGGTGGCGACTCCATTATTCTCCAGTTTAGTCCCCCGTGGCTACTCCGTACTCCCAACTAGGCCGCAAGCCTAGAACAGCATGCGTCGTCCAGTTCCTATTGCCTACAGTTATCATCACATGAATCTTCCAAATATCATGCTCTACTATTTGCTTAACTCCGGGCTTTAGGCCTAATATGTTATTTTATCAAATAAAGTACTTATTAGTTTCCAGGACCATCCTGAAATTTTATTCCCAATTTGAAAATTAAACCATTTAAATACATTTTCCCTAGGATTATGTTTTAAATGTCAATCTTTCAATTTTATCTTGATTCTAATAGTCCAACTATTTAATCAACGATTTAGGTACTATTTATTATAATGATTATATAATCTAATTACATAATCAATTATAAATAAATTGTTTGAATACAGTCCAACTGTTTTATAAAACAACGTTTTAAATATTAGTCCAACTAAACATCTGATTAATTTGACGAATGATATTTGAATTGAGCGCGTATGGCAAGTAATTAAATGAATATTACAAATTTAATTCTTGCCTCCCACTATTTTTCGGTGAGCCTCTAACCCTCTGTCGAGTACTCGGGAACCGTGTTTCCTAGTGGGCTAGGATCCCGTTAAATATCACACAATCTTGACTTTGGCCAACAAATTGTATGATAATTAACTAGGTAGATCTCTAAGATCAATTGGATCCAATCTAATTCCT
Organism: Zanthoxylum bungeanum; assembly: GCA_019454045.1. NCBI lineage: Eukaryota > Viridiplantae > Streptophyta > Magnoliopsida > Sapindales > Rutaceae > Zanthoxylum > Zanthoxylum bungeanum. Next base: position 4,990 of record SKCR01052534.1, on the reverse strand, counting down.
AGATCCAGTAGGGGGACATCCAAGTCTGAAACATATATCTTATATATGCCAATATATCCAATATATTACCTCACCTTTTTCCTCTGAATCAACTAAGCCTTGGCTTTGGCACAACAAACTTAGTGATCCCAGTTAAGCGTGACCCATTGACCATGGAAAGCTTCGTAATCACTGTCGATGGACAAGAAGTGGTCTTGACTTTTGCCAACAAACCACAACTTGGACAAGACACCAATATGGAACAAAGCTCTCGTGATTCAAACACATCCTCGACAGACGAAGGCCTTGACTTTGGCCAACAAGACAATGCCAGTCTTAGATCTTGAGTAAGAATCACTCAATGGAAGGAAAAACGCTTAATATTTGTGAGGGTTTTTCGCGTGCAAATTGGCAACCAATTTATTATCTTTGTTAAGGTCTCATCATCATACACCCTTAAACATGCATTCTAAATACATAATAAAGCGCGTATAAATAAAATAATAATGATATGCGGATGCATACTTAACACATTGATCCTAGATCAAATCTCTCTCTTTCCTCTCTCCCGCTAGCACAACTATTTACTTCTACCATTTACACTACACTTCTAAAGAAATCTTATTTACATTGAGGGGTATAGGTGAGAAGAGAATACAAAGAATAAGGAGGTAATAAGGCTGGACACGCAAGTCCAATTAATAAATTCCAAATTTATTACAACAATTTCTAAAATTGCCCTACCCATCTAATATCCATCTGATATACATTATTCATGCATCGCAACCATGTATTCACACAAGCATGTTATCAATCAATCTAATCAAATTAATTAATCTGATAATTAATGACCATCTAATGTTCAAACAACGATTTGATTTTGCGCGAGTCAAACTCGTTTTGCGAATAAGTACTCAAAGTACAAATTCCCGAATTAAATTAAAATACAAAATTAAATCCAATTCAATTTGTATTTAATACTAATTCACTATTTCATTCCAAATTAAATATTACACTTTATTAACGAACCTTTACGACTTAAATTCCAAATTTAATCGTTACGGGTCTCAAAGTCCGATAAACGTCCAACGTTAATTTAATTAAAGTCCAATGAGCTTTTAATTAATTTCTTAAGGCGTGGGCTTTTGGTCAACTTGGGTCAAACCCAATAACCAAAGCCCAATCAAGGAGTAACCACATAAGCCTAGAAATCAATTTAGGCCCATTAGGCCCAATTAAATAATTAAGGTCCATTAGTCGTATTTGGACTTTATGGAAGCGGTTTTGGGCCCAATTGGATCCAACCAATTTATCCTAAACCTAACTTGGTACAACCAAGCCCAATAAGCCCATTTACAACATTACAAGCCCAAATCCAATTTAAGCCCAAATAATTTAATTCCAAAAAAAATTCCAAATTTCACAATTAAATTACCTAAAGTGCATAACATAATTAATTATCCAAATCAATATTTTCAAACACCAATTAGCCTAATTAATCATGCTAAATAACAACAAAACATGTCCAACACATTTTATCAAAAATCAAACCCATTAACTGTTGGATATATGACCCATAGCGTCACTATTTGTACAGATCACGGTGTTGCTGTACAAATTAACTATGTGACAAGGAAATTGCACTCTCATCATTTGTGATTAGATCACCATAGATGTATAAATGAAGAGAGGTCCATATGATTAGTTCCTGGATTGAGATGATATGAGACAGTATCAATCCCCGAAGGATTAATCATTAAATATCCCTAGCCGAAGTATTATCGAGACTGGACATCGATAATGCGGAATAGGCTAGTATTGCACTTGTGCGCGTTGTGAGGGCACAACGGCATAGTTCTCATATATATAAGTATTGGATACTTATGCAAGTGCAATAGGAGGTTGTGTTTCACCGATGGTACGGGAAACAGCTTCGCTCTGGATAGACCCCTCGGAATCCCATTGGTATTATGACTATGTGTCTATGGGAGGCCGAATCGAGGTAGGTGTGTATAGTCTTAACCTGAGACTTGCATCGCTAATACTTGCGATAATCGGTAAACTCTGGTCTTGGTGGTACAGGGCTTTAACCGGTTCTGGGTACACCGCTTCTGGGTTTATCAGGGAGTCGTAGTGTATTGGGTGTGATGTCGAGACGGAAGTGTCACTTCAGTCATATTGGAGTAGATGTCACGCAGGATATGGTACTAGTGCTCTTGAGTGTTGCGCAACCATCGGGATATTGTGACCAGGTCATGTATATCCGATTATAGAGACTATGTTACCAAACATCCGACATGTGTTTCGGACGGGGCAGACACTTATCCAGCCCCAGCCCTAGCACGTGATTATCCGATACTGGGCCGATATACACAATACTACGGTATATCTACTCTTGATACAGATCTAAATATTCCTGTAAGAATATTTCTGGAGAATTGGGTAGGCATGGCGCTTTGCTAGAAGCCAACCTTGTCTTGTAAATCGATATAAACGTAGTACAAGTACTTACGTGTTCGGACAGTCCGACGATCGTATTTACTGCCAACATATCCGGAGATCTCATGGGTCGCTTCCTAAGATTCACCGATGACGTATTACTCGCACTTTGATTAATCTGGATTAATTAGAAGAGAGAGATAGAATTAATCTGGGATTAATTCGATGAGAGAGAAAATTAATCTGGGATTAATTGTGGAGATATTTTATCTGGGATAAAATATTAATTAAAGAGAGAGAACGATTATTTGGAATTAATCGATAAATTAATATTTTGATATATTAATCGAAATTGGATTTCGACGCGGAATTAAAATTGATTTTATTTCGGGCGAACGAATTAATTTAGAATTAATTCGTTAGCGACGTGAATAGTGATCTCGCTAGGCGTAATCATTTAATTACGACGCGACGAAAAATTCGTTAATTTGGAATTAGCGAACCCGAGCCCGAGAGTGATTGCGAGCGCATTCGCATTTCGAATTCGAGCGCGGCACGCAAGTCACATCAAGCGTCAAATCGTTAGTCGCATCAATCGTCAAATCAATTGTCACTTTGAGTGATGTGACTTGACAACATGTCACTTTATTAAAGTGATGTGATATGACTTAAAGTAAAGTAGATATGATGTGTGAAAAGTAGAAAAGCATTATTAGACTTTTGCTTTTTACTTTTAAAATATTTGATAATGATTTATATATTTATTTTGTTTTTTTGAAAAAAAATTAAAATAATATATAAACTTTCATTTTTTTCTCTCTCTCACATGCAAGACTCACGGTCTTCTTCTCCCTCTCTTTTCCCTCTTCTTTTTCCCTTCTTCTCTCTCGCTCATCACTGCCGTTTTTGCTTGAAAATTTCTGGTTCCACCGAATTTTGAGAAGCAAATTGAAGAAGACTTAGTGCTAGCACACTCTAGGAGTGATACAAAGGTGATAGGGAAACGAATTTGTGAGCATGGAATCTCAAAGCTTGGAGCTTTAATGGAGTTCATGCATGGCCGATTCTTGGAGGTTCAAGGAGGAGCAAAATCGCACAGCCCATTGCAAGAAGAAGCCATTGCCGAGCTTGGAGGGAGCAAAAATCGCACCTTGTTCTTCAAACATCAAAACCGAAATTCAATGTGAGTTGATTCCGCCACCTCCTTTGATGTGTTCATATGTGATTTTTATGCATTGTTTGTGATCTTGTGGACTTGATTAAATTCCAACATTGGTATCTAGAGCCATTGATGCATGAAATCCGAAATTAGGGTTCTTGGCAAATTTGGGGCTTTTTGATTTTGGCTTGATTCTGACAAATTGATTGTGTAAGAATGCTTATATATGATCTAATTTGAGATATATGTAATCAATTTGACAAAAAAAAAATCATTGGATTATTTTCCCCAATTTGCAAATTTTGGTCAAAACTTTAATTTGGGTAAAACTCGATTTAGGCATGATTTGGTTGAATTGTTTGATGCATTATGCTTGAATCAGGTTGAATTGAAGTTGTGCATGATCAATTTCAAGAAAATTGGATTAGATCAATTTTCCCCAGTTCTTAGGTTGAATTTGAAACTTGAAATTGGGCAAAATGTGTTTAAGCATGTTTTAATTGAATTGGATGTTTAAGTATGCTTAGAACATGTTTAATTGAGATTGTGTGTGGTCAATTTCATGAAATTGGATTGGATTCAATTTTCCCCAAATTGGAGGCTTGGCCGAAAATTGGAATAACCCTAATGTCTTGGTAATTTTGTTTTGTTTGATCATTGGATGACTTAAAACATTGGTTAATGTTGTTTTGAAGTTCAATTGGATTGAATTTTGATTGGAACTTTTTCCCTTTTAAAGTGGCTTGGCCGATTTTAAAGAACATGAATTCTTTGTGATTTTGTTGTTTTAATTCATTGGATGAATTATATTGATTTTGGGAAATTATGATTGTGGACTCAATTGGATTGAAACCGAATCGATTGAAAAACCCCTAATTGCCGAGACTTGAAAGCATGTTAATTGGTTTTGATTTTGATTGAATTGTGTTGGACACTATTTGGTTGTTAAAGTGCATGATTTCATGATTTGATTATGTATGATATTGATTAGGAAATGATTAATTTTTGTGTATTACTTGGTAATTAATTGTTAATTGTGTGAACACTTAGGTTATTAATTGTGAATTTGGAATTTTATGAATTAATTATCGGGGCTTGATTTTGGAAATTGGGCTTGTTGGGTGTAATTGGGCTTTTGGGCTTTGTTGTAACAAAGTTGGGTTTAGGCAAAATTGGTTGGATCCAATTAGGCCCAAACCCGAATCCAAAAGGTCCAATTATGACTTAATGAACCTTAATTATTTAATTGGGCCTAATGGCCAAGATTAATTTAAAGGCTTATGGGGTAACTCCCGGATTGGATTTTGGTGTTCGGTTTGACCCGAGTTGACCAAAGTCCACGCCTATAGAAATAATTAAAAGCCCATTGGACTTTAATTAAATAAAACATAGATTTAATCGGGCTTTGAGACC
>SKCR01052533.1:0-18094 GCA_019454045.1 Zanthoxylum bungeanum | reverse complement strand
GGTATTGTCCTGGGACATCAGATCTCACAAAAGAGAATCGAGGTAGACAAAGTAAAAATTGAGACGATAGAAAAATTACCTCCACCATCATCAGTCAAAGGAATTCAAAGTTTTCTTGGGCATGTAGGATTTTACAGGAGATTTATCAAAGACTTCTCCAAGATTGCTAAACCTCTATGCAATCTGTTGGAGAAAGATGTGCCTTTCAACTTCACCAAAGAATGTCACCATGCTTTTAAGATTTTGAAACAGAAGCCGATCTATCCCCCCATCATAGTAGCACCAGACTGGACGCTTCCATTTGAGGTGATGTGCAATGCTAGTGATTTTTCTGCAGGTGCAGTTTTGGGACAACGCAAAGCAAAAATTTTCCACACCATTTACTACTCCAGCAAAACTTTGAATGAAGCAAAACTCAACTACACAATAAATAAAAAGGAGTTGCTCGCAGTTGTGTTTGCTGTTGACAAATTATGCTCCTCTTTGCTGGGTCCCAAGGTGGTGGTCTACACAGATCATTCAACAATCAAATACCTGATCGCGAAGAAAGATGCCAAGCCTAGATTGATCAATTGGGTGCTTCTACTGCAAGAATTTGATGTGGAGATCCGAGAAAGGAAAGGAAAAAAATCAAGTGGCGGATCACTTATCGAGGCTCGAGAATGGAGAAATAACTGGAAATGAGATGAAAATCAAAGAAACTTTTCCAGATGAGCAATTGTTTGCCATCAAACAGCAGGAAGTCCTTTGGTATGCTGACTATGTAAACTACATAGTATTGTGGAAATGGCCGTTGGAATGGACACATCAGCAACGAAAGAAATTCTTCAAAGAAGTCAAGCACTATGTCTGGGATGGGCCGTACCTATTCAAATGTTGTGCTGATCAATTATTGAGACGTTGTGTACCATATGAAGAGGTCAATAGTGTCATGCATCATTGTCATTCATAACCATACGGCAGACACTTCAGCGGAGATAAAGCTGCAGCCAAAGTCCTACAATCATGTTTGTTCTGGCCCACATTGTTTAAAGATGCTTACTTATTTGTTCTTCAATGTGACAAGTGCCAGAGAACGAGAAATATTTCGACGAGAAATAAAGGACCTCTTCAAAGCATTCTCGAAGTGGAGATATTTGATATATGGGGGATTGATTTTATGAGAACCTTTGTTCCATAATTTGAAAACCTGTACATTCTGGTTGTAGTAGACTACGTCTTCAAATGGGTTGAAGCAACAGCATTGCCATCAAATGACTCAAAATTGGTGATAAAATTCCTTAAAAAGAATATTTTCACTCGCTTCGGAAAGCCTCGGGTAATTATCAGTGATGATGGTACACACTTCTGCAACAGATACTTTGATGCACTCTTATCCAAATACGGAGTTACTCATAAAGTTGCCACTACTTACCATCCGCAGTCAAAGGGACATGATGAAGTTTCAAATAGAGAGATCAAAAAAACCTTTGAGGGACTGGTTTACAAAACTAGATGACACATTATGGGCTTACCGGACAGCTTACAAGACACCTATTGGTATGTCCCAATGTCGAATGGTGTTTGGGAAAGCATGTCATATGCATGTGGAGCTTGAACATAAAGCGTATTGGGTACTGAAGAAGTTAAATCTTGATCTACAAGCAGCAGGAGAGAAACGGCTCCACCAACTGAAGGAATTGGAGGAATTTCGCCTACATGCTTATGAGAATGCCAAACTGTACAAAGAAAAGACCAATAAATGACATGATAAAAAATAGTACGTAGACAACTAGAACCAGTATAACAGGTGTTGTTATACAATTCAAGGTTGAAAATTTTCCCTGGAAAGCTGAAATCAATGTGGTCAGGTCCATTTTTAATCACCCAAGTTTTACCATATGGAGCCGTTGAGTTACGTGATCCCAACTCCAATGATACATTCAAAGTTAACAGCCAGCGTGTCAAGCACTACTGGGGAGAATCATTTGAGCGACAAAAAAAAGTCTCACACTTGTAGATCCAGCCTAGCGTTTGGGCAGTCATGTGTCGCTGACGACGTTAAACTTAGCGCTAGTAGGGAGACAACCCATGTAATTTATGTATATATTGAGATTTGCCGTGTTTTTTTTTGTGTTTTTTTTAGGTAAACTCACAGACAGGATGGAAGACGTTCTCGCAAATCTTCATAAGCATTTTCCTTCTCTCCCTAAAAACTCTATGATGAAAGTCTACAAACCACGCATTGAACGAATGAGACTTCTGATGATCAAAGGTATTCCTAATGACATTCATTGGATAATTGAAGCACGAATCTGATTGGCAAGTGAGTCATCTGACTCTTATATTTAATTTTTGTCTGGTTTAGGAAAAAACATCTATGCTAAGAAAAGAAGAGCTAAAAGATTAGGTGTTTTCTATAAATTTGCACGCATGACATGTAATACTCGTTGTCATTCTTTAGGAATGGTGTCTGATAACCGTGAAGATAAAATAAAATTCATTAGGGATGGCATGAGTAAGGAATCTTTAGTTGACATATCATTGACTCTTGAGACGCATCCCATTGGATATATGTGTATCATGTAATTTGCATGTTACATACACAGTTTCGAAAAGAAAGACAATAATTAAGTCTCGAGAATCTGACTTTAAAAGATCCTGTTTGCCAATTTATAAGAAAATTATATGGGAAGCTTGTCCATGACGCATAGATGTCATTCAAGCCATTACTTCTTGTACATATTTTTATTTCTTTGTCTTTAACTAATAATTGTGATTTGTTTTGTAATTTTATTTTATTTTCGCCGACAGGATCCAGTCTTTTTGACTTTCACGATTCATTTTACTGTTTAGCTAATAATTGTCATTTGGAAGGTACTAGTGCTATTATTACTTACCCTTTGTCATTTCACTCTCATAGACATTCCAGATTTGAGAAAGAAATATTAAATAAAAAAAATGGAAGCAACTTCAAGAAGACGAGTTGTTAACATCTGTGTGTTTTACGGTACTAGTGCTGGTTCTAAACCAGAATTCGCTGAGACAGTACACAAATTGGGTAGAGTGATGACTGAGAGGAATATGTACTTAGTATATGGCGGTGGCAATCTCAGACTAATGGGTTATGTTTCAAGGGCAGTACAGGAAGGAGGTAGTCAAGTTTTGGGAATCATCCCAAAACCTTTGGCAGAGGCGAATCTTATAAGACCATCAAACGGAGATGAATGCATCATGCCATGTATGTCTGAATGCCTTGTTGAAATGATTAATTGTGCTGATGCTTTTATTGCTTTACCATGAGGCTTGGCACGATGGAGGAAATTTTTACAGTGTTATTTTAGGGCGAACTTGAACATACACCAGAAACCAATTGGAATGTTTAACGTTGATGGATTTTATGACTTTCTTTGTGTGTTTATTGATGACGCACAGAGAAATGGGGACAATGTCTTCTAAACGTTTCTTCTAACTAGGTATTGTCTTCTGAACGTTTCTTCTACTTTTTAGACATTGGGGAAAATGTCTTAATTAGGTTTGGGGGAGGGGAATAGTTGACTAGTATTTTATTTTTCTTTTTTAGTGTGTTGTTTTTGCTTGGTTTTTAGTAAAAAATTTAGAAAAAAAAATTTGATCTTTATGTTTTTAACTTGACTAATCAAATGGAATGGTGTTTGAGATAGCTGTGTAAGGAATTTCCACTCCTGAGACGTATCTCAATCTATTTCGTAACAAGTTAATTTTTGTTTATTTCCTTTTGAATTATTTAAATTTGTGAATTCTCCATGCTACTGATTAAATTGGAACTTCATATGCTCAGTTGACAGGTATTATCAACATGCATGGTAACATACGGACATGAGTTGTAAGTGAAAAGTTTATAATATTCAGTGCTCTAGTTTATTGGAGGAAGCATATGAAAGCAATAGAATAATAATAATAAAAAAATCCATTGCTAAAAAGGTGTAAATTCTGATACAACTTTAGGACAAAAATATTAATCTCTTTTCAACTACACTTATGAATATTGTGGGCAAAATGATTTGATTAATACCTTGTTGGTTGTGTATATGGAGAATGGTAAAAATAATCCGAGAATTTACTTATTTGTTAATTTAGAAAGAAAGAAAACAACTATTAACTTGGATATGGATTTCACTTGTTTAGTCACTAACTTGTTTTGTGTGTTTGATTTTACATTTTATTGACGTTTGTGGGTATCGTCGCTGTAAGCCCTCACGAGACTATAACTCGTCCTCTAGGGACACATAGGGGTTTAAAAGCTTGTTGAATATGCTAAATACAACTGTGATCCCTATGAAAATGGCTTAGTTTAATTTTACTTTAAAGTTGTTTATTGGATTTTATTTTGTTTTGCTTGAGGACTAGCAATATGTTAGGTTTGAGGGTATGATAAGAGGAAAATATATCAATATTTACTACCCATTTTACTTAATATTTTATATAATTTCTCTAGTTTTGTGAATATTTTGATGTGTTTTGTGTTATTTTGTAGATAAATAAGATTTCAGGACTCAATGGAATCAAATCAGGGCTAAAATGGTGAAAAACAAATAAAAGGCAAAATTATAATTTCACGCATCGCGATGCGAAAGCTCTATGCGTCACGACGCGCCACATTTACTAAGCTTTCGACAATCATCAGCGCCACATCAGTACATGCGTCATCATTACATCATCATGACGTTAGCACAATAATTCACTCTGCTGACACGCATCATTCCTTATGTCAATATGACGTCAGTGTCGCGACGGGCAAGCCTTCACGCGTCACGACGTCGAGCCAATAATTCTGCTGACTGCAACATGTCATCATCTCGTCAAAGCTATTAGGGTTTTGGCGCGGGCGCAGCGGAAGCTCGCGGTTCGGGTGAAATCGTAATTTTAAAACTTTTTAAATTACCGAATAAATTATTCAATATCCAATATGAATAATCATTCATATTTCACCTAAACATATTTATTCGATATCAAATAACGACATAAATAGTTAAGAAACATCGCGAAACTTTTACGAAAATATTTTTTTGACATAAAACGCGTTTTTTACCGAACCGACTACCCAAAGCACATGAGACTACCCAGTGTTGGAGTTTACTAAGGTCCCAAGGATCAATAAACAAGCATGAACATGTGTGAATACAATCGAGAAAGTCATGGAATACTCACATCGATCGGTTGAGCGACGCGGGAGGCAACAAAAATCAACTTTATGCTCGGCAGTGGACTGGTACATGCGGCAGTGAGCTGCTACTGCCTCCTCCAAATTCGGCCATGGGTGAGCTCCAAGCTTCGTCAAACGATTCCTGACTCATGGGTGGACTTCCCTATCACCTTCGCATGTCTCTCGGAGTGCTAGCTCTCTTGATTTTTGCCACAAAAACCAAGTACTTTGCTTCCCTTTCTTCCTCCAAGTTCACAGCAAACCAGAAGAAGAACTGCCCTTCATGGGCGTGTGGAGAGAAATGGAGAAGAGAGAAGAGAGAGTTGAAAAAGTGTTAAGTGTAATTGATTTCTAAAATCAATTTAACATATACCAAACATATAATAATAATATATGTCACTCAAGCTTTTAAAAGCTTTTCAACAACTCCCATCAAGTCACATCTATCAATCAAGTTGTCAAGTCACATCACTGAAAGTGACAAGTGATTTGACGTTTGATGCGATTAATGATTTGACGCTTGATTTGACTTGCGAGCCGCACTCGAATTCGAAATGCGAATGCGCTCGCAAACAATCCCGGGCTCGGGTTCGCTAATTCTAAATTAACAAATTTTCCGTTGCGACGCAATTAAATGATTACGCCTAGCGAAGTCACTATTCACGTCGCTAACAAATTAATTCTAAATTAATTCGTTCGCCCGAATTAAAATCTAATTTTAATTCCGCGTCGAAATTTAATTTCGTTTAATATATCGAATATTTAATTTATCGATTAATTCTAAATTAATCGTTATCTCTCTTTAAATTGATATTTTATCCCAGATAAAACATCTCCGCAATTAATCCCAGATTAATTTTCTCTCTCATCTAATTAATCCTAGATTAATTAAAAGTGCAAGTCATAAGTCATCGGTGAATCTTTGGGAAGCGACCCATGAGATGCCCGGATATGTTGGCAGTAAATCGGGTCGTCGGACTATCCGAATACGTAAGTACCTCGTACTACGTTTATACCGATTTACAGGACAAGATTGGCTTCTAGCAAAGCACCATGTCTACCCAATTCTCCAGAAATATCCTTACAGGAATAAATTATCTATATCAGTCGTGGTATACGTAGTATTGCGTATTTATGTCCAGTATTGGATGATCACATGCAAGGCCTGGGGCTGGTACAATGTCTGCCCCGTACGAAGCATATATCGGATAACTAGAAACTAGTCTCTTTAATATATGATAATCATGACTAAGTCATATTATCCTGACGGTTGCAACCTTTTAAGAGAACCAGTTATGTATCCCTGCGCGATCATCAACTTCATATGACTGGAGTGACACTTCAATCTTGACATCACACCCAACACACTACGATTATCAATATACCCAGCATTGGCGTACATAGAACCTGTTAAAGCCTTGGACGACCGCAACCAAAATATATTGATTGTCGCAAGTATTAGCAGTGCAAGTCTCAGGTTAAGACCAAATACACCTACCCTGATTTCGGATTTCCATAGACACATAGTCATACTACCAATGGAATTCCGAGGGGGTCTATCCAGAGCGAAGCTGTTTCCCGTACCATCGGTAAAACACAACCTCCTATTACACTTTTATGAGTATCCTATACCCAAATATATGAGAACTATACCGTTGTGCCCTCACAACGCGCACAAGTGTAATACTAGTCTTTTACGTATTCATTGATGTCCAATCTCGATAATACTCTAACTAGGGATATTTAATGATTTATCCTTCGTGGACTGATACTGTCTCATATCATTCTCAATCCAGGAACAAATCACAGGGATCTCATATCATTTATATATCTAGGTGATCTAATCACAAATGATAAGAGTTCAATCTCCTTTGTCACATAGTTAATTTGTACAACAACACCATGATCTGTACAAATAGTGACACTATGGGTCATAATTGTCCAACAATCTCCCACTTGGCCTATAGCCAGTCACTCAAGTGTCTTACACCCGAACTATGTACGGTTGGCTCAAATTGTTGAGAAAAGCTTTCGTCAGCGGATTTTCATGATTATTGTCTGATGTGATTTATTCGATCATCATATCGCCACGATGTATGATCCGAACGAATCAGATGAATATCGAAGTATGTATCTGGATCGTTTATGAGACCATTAATTCTTTAGCCTGTGCTGATGCCTAGCTCAGCTGCTAACAGAACTATATCTAATCTAATTAGATTTATTATCGACCCAAATGGCTTCCATTGCTGCCTCAGCTGCAGCAATAACCCGCATTTGTTGTTTATTCGGTAATAGTATCTTGCTTGGAAGATTTCCAGCTCACTGTTCCGTTATTCAAACTATATAGTACTGTTTGCGACTTATAGTCATTTTTTCGGTTAGGAAACTTGCTACAGTGATCCCAGTCACTTCAAGTTCTCCATCTCCATAGTTTAAGACAGCATCCTTAGTTCTCTAAGATACTAACGGATGTTCTTAACATCAATCCAATGACTAACATTTGGATTGGCCTGTTTGTGAATCCATATGCTCAAAGCGTATGAGACACCAAGTCGCGTACATTTTTCAATGTACGAGTTCTCGGAGAGTTTTCTCGAAAGCCAAGCTTTCGCCAATTATTATTATGGGAATATCATTTCCAAGAAATGGTATTTTATCATCATTTATAGGACATTATTGTCAGTGCGCTCCCACTAACCCTCTTATATACACAAGAATCATTTCGTTTTGAGTTAAATCATACACCATTATGATTACATCAAAATGATAATTCCAAGAACCTAATGCTTGCTTCAATCCAAACATAGATCGATTAACTTGCAAACCTTGTTTGCTAGTTTTAGGTACGACAAAACCGACAGGATGTTGTAAACATCCTCCAAAAGGTTTCCTTTTCAGCAAAGCGATTTTCTCGTTAAGCTGACATATTTCATAAATGAAACATGCAGCTATAGCAAGCATTATCCAACTGGATTTACCGTGGCAATAGGTAAAAGGTTGAATCGTAATCAACACAATATTGATAACGATACCTTTTCGCTAAAAGCCTAGCTTTACACGTTGGTATGTTGCCATCCATGTATGTCTTCCTTGAAGAGTTACAGTACCAATAGGCACAATGCCTTGCGGTACATCAACTAGTATCCAAACTTGTTGATTTACATGGATCCATTTCGGATGTTCATGGCACTTTTCCATAATAGGGAGTCGATACCTTGTATCACTTCCTCATATGTAGTCAGTTGGTATACCTCAATAAGATAGACATCTTTATGAGGTGAGATCAGAAACCCATACCCCAGGTTGTTTTCTGACTCTCTCCGACATACGCGGTTCTTGTGTATTCGAAGATTAATGGCAATAGTTTCATCCTTGATGAACTATTTGTTTTCCATTAAGATTTAGTGCCTAGAATAGTATTACTCCGCCGATCATCGAGTTTTACAATCCTCTCATTTACCACTGCATATCGGTATTCCTCTTAGGAAAACCGCATGGTGAGCAACAATCAAATTGTTCTCTTGTGAGTTGTATAAGTACAATACTTATGTATCCCTAGGATAACCTACAATTGGCACTTATCCAATTTGGGTTTTAGTTTGGTATCATCCAAACATATGCCCAACATTCCCAAATGTTCAGGAATGAGAAACCCGGTTTCTTTCCCGTTCATATCTAATATGATATCTGTCAAACAGATTTTTATGGAACCTTATTCTAAATAAGTTCTGCACTGTTAATGTTTATCCGTTGAAGGAAATGGTAGCTCAGACCGACTCATGATTAACCTTATCATGTCCAACAAAATTTGGTTACTCTGTTCGGACACACCGTCAAACTGACGTGTTCCGGGAGGAGTCCTCATTGAAAGAATACTATACGTTTTCAAGTATATAAGAAACTTGTTGCTTAAGTATTTTCCATTACGGTCTTACCGTGACGATTTTATACTTTAGCTGATCTATTTGTCTATTTCGTGTCGAAACTATAAAAGTTTCTGATTTTTGTTCTTCAAAAGAAACACATAACCATTACGCGATGCCACATCCGTAAAGGTCACGAAATATTCATCTCCACCTCTAGCCTAGCTAGACATGGGCTCACTTTCTTCACTATGAACTAGGGCTAACAGATCTGTGGCATTTGCACTTTTACCAAGTAAATATGTTATAGGCACTTTGCCCAATAAACTAGATTCGTAGACTTTATTTGAATGTTATCAAAACAGTCCTAGTACCCACTCTTCAGAAGTGCGGATATACGAGTCTTGTTTGATTGTGTCCCAGACTACAATGCCACAAATTAGTTTCTTTTGATCAAATCAGTTTGAGCTATCGTTTGTCATTTTATACGTTTGAGATTTTATTTATATTCAAAAAAATAAAATATGTTATTCACATCTAATAAGTATATCTCAATATCATCTTTATATAATGAAACACTTTAGTGTTCTAAAATATAAAGGTTTATCCGCAGCGGGTTAAACACTGATATAGAGATAATGTTTCTAGTCAAACTAGTTACATTATAACAGTTCCAAATTTAAGTACACACCCGATGGTAGTTCCTAAAATTAGGTATCCACGGTTAAAACAGCGACTTTCGTCCCGTTTCCAATTCGCAGATTAAATCTCAATTGATGTCAGTATCCTGCTCATAGCAGATTCCGAACATCAATATATATATATATATCACACTAAGTATCTAAAATCCAATTTTAATACTAGTAGTGAATATATTTATGACAAACATATTTGAAGTCAGAGCCTTGCTCGTTCTTCAATTCCTTCGTGTCTGCTTTGTCCAAACGACAGTCACGCTTCCGCGATCCCGTTTGCCATATTCAGGCAGACATTTTAGGATATGTCTTTTATCTTCCTAGAAGATTATAATGATTTTACCTTTGCAATTTTTCAACACTCCAGAAGCTTTGGCCAAGCCTTGGCCTTCTAGAATATCGGAGTATGGTGCGCCTTGCGCTACTTGCCTTATTGCAAACTTTGACTTATCTCCTTGAGAATAGTCATTAACTCTCCAAGAGTTATTAATTGCAATTTAGTACTTCTAAAATCTAAGCATAGATTTATGAAGATCCTTCAATTTCATTATCATACTTTAATGATCTAATCCTTAGTTCTGATTTAGAAATTAAGGAGTCTACTGCGACAAGTTAAATGGATTAAGCACTAAAGTTATCATCACATTAATCTTCCAAATATTATGCTCTACTATTTGCTTAACTCCAGGCTTAGGCATAATATGTTATTTTATCAAATAAAGTAACTTATTATTTCCAGGACCATCATGAAATATTATTCCCAATTTGAAAATTAAGCCATTTAAATACATTTTCCTTAGGATCATGTTTTAAATGCCAATCTTTCAATTCTATCTTGATTCTAATAGTCCAACTATTTAATCAACGATATAGGTACTATTTATTATAATTATTACAATAGTCCAACTATTTAATCAACTATAATTTAATAGATTAAAATCAATTATATTGATTACTATAATCCAATTATAAAATCAACTATAAAAGAATAGTTTGAATATAGTCCAACTATTTATTAAAACAACATTTAAATATTAGTACAACTAACATTTAATTTATATGACGAATGATATTTGTTTGAGCGCGTATGGCAAGTAATTAAACGAATATTGAAAATTCAATTCTTGCCTCCCACTATTTTTCGGCGAGCCTCTAACGCTCTGTAGAGTACTCGAGAAACCGTGTTTCCTAGCGGGCTAGGATCCTGTTAAATATCACACAATCTTGACTTTGGCCAACAAATTGTATGATAATTAATTGGGTAGATCTTTAAGATCAATTGGATCCAATCCAATTCCTAGATCCAGTAGGGAGACATCCAAGTCCGAAACATATATCTTATTTATGCCAATACATCCAATGTATTACCTAACCTTTTTCCTCTGAATCAACTAAGCCTTGGCTTTGGCACAACAAACTTAGTGATCCCAGTTAAGCGCGACCCATTGACCATGGAAAGCTTCGTAATCAATGTCGATGGACAAGAAGTGGTATTGACTTTGGCCAACAAACCACAACTTGGACAAGACACTGATATGGAACAAAGCTCTCGTGATTCAAACACATCCTCGATGGACAAAGGCCTTGACTTTGGCCAACAAGCCAAAGCCAGTCTCGGATCTTGAGTAAGAATCACTCAATGGAAGGAAATACGCTTAATATTTGCGAGGGTTTTTCGTGTGCAAATTGGCAACCAATTTATTATCTTTGTTAAGGTCTCATCATCATACACCCTTAAACATGCATTCTAAACACATAATAAAGCGCGTATAAATAAAGTAATAATGATATGCGGATGGATACTTTACACAATGATCCTAGATCAAATCTCTCCCTTTCTCTCTCCCGCTAGCACAAATATTTCTTCTACCCGTTACACTACACTTCTAAAGAAACCTCATTTGCATTGAGGGGAATAGGTGAGAAGAGAATACCAAGAATAAGGAGGTAATAAGGCTGGACACGCAGGTCCAATTTAATAAATCAAATTTATTACAATTTCCAAAATTGCCCCACCCATCTAATATCCATCTGATATACATTATTCATGCATCGCAACCATGTATTCACACAAGCATGTTATCAATCAATCGAATCAAATTAAATAATCTGATAATTAGTGACCATCCAATGTTCAAACAACGATTTGGTTTTACTCGAGTCAAACTCGTTTTGCGAATATGTACTCAAAGTACGAATTCTCGAATTAAATTAAACTACATAATTAAATCCAATTCAATTTGTATTTAATACTAATTCGGTATTTAATTCCAAATTAAATACTACACTTTATTAATAACCTTTACGACTTCAATTCCAAATTTAATCGTTACGGGTCTCAAAGCCCGATTAACGTCCAAAGTCAATTTAATTTAAAGTCCAATGGGATTTTAATTAATTTCTTAAGGCGTGGACTTTTGGTCAACTCGGGTCAAACCGAATAACCAAAATCCAATCCGGGAGATACCCATAAGCCCAGAAATCAATTTAGGCCCATTAAGCCCAATTAAACTTTAAAGGTCCATTAAGTCGCATTTGGTCTTTATGGAGGCGGTTTTGGGCCCAATTGGATCCAATCCATTTGGCCTAAACCTAACTTGGTACAACCAAGCCCAATTAGCCCAATTACAACACAACAAGCCCAATATCCAAAATTAGCCCAATTCAATTAAATTGCCAAATTCCAAATTCCCAATTTAATTACCTAAAGTGCATTACACAATTAATTATCCAATTAACATTCCTAAAACATCAATTAGCCTAATTAATCATGCTCTTTAACATCAATTAGTGTCCAACACATTTTGATCAAAAATCAAACCCAATTCATGCTTTACTACTCTCGGCAATAAGGGGTAATTTTTGTCTGATTCGGTTTCAATCCAATTAAACCCACAATCGACATTAAATCATCATTCCCAATTGATTCAAGTCATCCAATGATCAAAAATCAAAAAATCACCAAGACATTTTAGGGCACATGTATTCGGCCAACACCAAAAAATTGGGGAAATTTGTTCCAAACACAATTTCAACAAATTGATCCAATCAATCCTCAATTCAAACACATTTAAGCATACTAATTCATCCAATTTCTTAATCATGCTCAAAATCAAGTTACCTACCCAAATTTTAAGCCATAAACTTTTTCATGCTTTTCCTTGCTCTGATAACATTGTTGGAGTTTTACTAAGGTCCCAAGGATCAATAAACAAGCATGAACATGTGTGAATACAATCGAGAAAGTCGCGGAATACTCACATCGATCGTTGAGCGACGCGGAAGGCAACAAAAAATCAACTTTCAGCTCGATAGTGGACTGGTACATGCGGCAGAGAGCTGCTACTGCCTCCTCCAAATTCGGCCATGGGTGAGCTCCAAGCTTCGTCAAACGATCCCGGCTCATGGGTGGACTTCCCTATCACCTTCGTATGTCTCTCGGAGTGCTAGCTCTCTTGATTTTTGCCACAAAAACCAGCAACTTTTGCTTCCTTTCTTCCTCCAAGTTTACGAAAAACCAGAAGAATAACTGCCCTCTATGGCGTGTGGAGAGAAATGGAGAAGAGAGAGAGAGAGTTGAAAAAGTGTTAAGTGTAATTGATTTCTAAAATCAATTTAACATATACCAAACATATAATAATAATATATGTCACTCAAGCTTTTAAAAGCTTTTCAACAACTCCCATCAATTGTTGGTTTTCTATTATATGTCCCAAGGAAAGATTAAGCATTTAAATACAACAATGAATATATATATTAAAAGATGAAGTATGGCGGAATCATACTCACAAAGATCGAATGCGGATGCGTTGATGAAATGAAAATTTTCTCCTTTGTGCAGTGAAGGTTTCGGCCAAGGTGAGTGGGGAAGCTCCAAGCTTTCTTTGATCCTTCCAAGCTCAAGATTAGTTTCCCATAACACCTTTGTATGATCCCTTGAAGTGCTAGCCTTGTGTGTTAATTTATGTTCCAAACAAAACACAATTTCTTCAAGTTTTTGCAAAAAAAGAAAAGTGGAGAGGGCTGTGAAACTTCACAGTTTCGGTCAAGAGGAAAGAGAGGAGAGTGAGGGATTTGATTTCAAAAATCAATTTATATTTATGCCATAATATTATTAAATTAATAATAAACTTATGACACAAATCATGCAATGGCTTAGAGTGTCAAACACTCAATTTCCATGCAAAACCATTGAGTGCATTGTACACTATCTCCATGTAATGCATCACAATTAAATAATGCATAATATGACATGTGTCATGTGGGCCCCATACGTTTCCAAATGAAAGTGGGCCCACGTGCACTCACGCGTTCGGGTTCGATATTTCCGAAATACCGAACTTAGGTCGCGACGTTAATTAAATCGAATTTAAATAAATGATTGCGCCTAGCGAAATTATTATTTACGTCGCTAACGAATTAATTCTAAATTAACTCGTTTGTCCGAATTAAAATCTAATTTTAATTTCGCGTCGAAATCGAATTTCGATTATTATATCGAATATAATAATTTTACGATTAATTCCAAATTAATCGTTCTCTCTCTATTTATAGTACTTTATCCAAGATAAAGTCTCTCCGTAATTAATCCAAGATTAATCGAGTTTGAATCATACGTCATTGGTGAATCTTCGGGAAGCGACCCAAGAGATCTCCGGATATGTTGGCAGTAAATACGGTCGTCGGATAATCCGAACACGTACGTACCTCGTACTACGTTTTTACCGATTCACAAGACAAGGTTGGCTTCTAGCAAAGCGCCATGCCTACCCAATTCTCCAGAAATATTCTTATAGGAATATCAGATCTATATCAAGCGTAGTATACCGTAGTATTGCGTACATCGATCCAGTATCGGACGATCACATGTTAGGCCTGGGACTGGAAATGTGTCTGCCCCGTACGAAACATATATCGGACATCAAGCAACTAGTCTCTTTAAATCGGACAATCCTGACCTGGTCATATTGTCCCGACGGTTGCAACCTTTTATAGAGTACTAGTTCTGTGTCCTGCGTGATCATCACCTCCATATGTCTGAAGTGATACTTCCATCTCGACATCACATCCAGTACACTACGATTCTCGATAAACCCAGAAGTGTACACAGAACCGGTTAAGGTCCCCAACCACCAAAACCAAAGTTTACCGATTGTCGCAAGTACTAGCGATGTAAGTCTCAGGTTAAGACCATATACACCTACCCTGATGCGGCCTCCCATAGACACGCAGACATACTACCAATGGGATTCCGCGGGGTCTATCCAGAGCGAAGCTATTTTTCGTACCATCGGTAAAACACAACCCCCTATCGCACTTGCATAAGTATCTAATACTTAAATATATGAGAACTATGTCGTTGTGCCCTCACAATGTGCACAAGCGCAATACTAGTCTATTCCGCATTATCGATGTCCGATCTCGATAATACTCCGACTAGGGATATTTAATGATTAAACCTTTATGGATAGATACTGTCTCATATCATCTCAATCCGGTATTAATCATATGGACTTTCGCCATTTATATATCAAAGTAAATAATATTACAAAACGGCAAAAGGCAATTTCATTATCACATAGTTAATTTTGTACAATAATACAATATCATTTACAACAGTGACGCTATGGGACATAATGTCTAACAATCTCCCACTTGGCCTATAGCCAGTCACTCAAGCATCTAATACCCGAACTATGTATGTGTCGTTCAAAAACTTGCTGAAGAACAGCCTTCGTCAGCGGATCTGCAATGTTGTCATCTGATGTGACCTTCTCGACCTTTACATCGCCACGATGTATAATCTCCCGAATCAGATGGTAACGTCGAAGAACATGCTTGGACCGTTGATGAGACCTTAGTTCCTTAGCCTGTGCTATAGCCCCGTTATTGTCACAATACAATGGAACGGGCTCAGCTGCTAACGGAACTACTCCTAATCCGATTAGGAACTTTCGGATCCAAACTGCCTCCTTTGCTGCTTCAGATGCGGCGATGTATTCCGCTTCTGTTGTTGAATCGGCAACAGTATCTTGCTTGGAAGATTTCCAGCTCACTGCTCCGTTATTCAAACAAAAATGTACCCGGATTGCGACTTGTAGTCATCCTTGTCGGTTTGGAAACTTGCATCGGTATACCCAGATACCGCAAGTTCTCCACCTCCATAAATTAAGAAAGCATCCTTAGTTCGTTTAAGATACTTAAGGATATTCTTAACTGCTATCCAGTGACCTTCACCTGGATCGGCCTGATAGCGACTGCACATGCTCAAAGCATATGAGACATCAGGTCGTGTACATATCATGGCATACATGATCGATCCGACTGCCGAGGCGAACGGTATCCGACTCATGTTGTCTCTCTCTTCCTGAGTCTTAGGACACATGTCCTTAGACAGAGAGGTAACACGTACCATTGGAACCAATCCCCTCTTGGATTGTTCCATGTTGAATCGCTTCAACACTTTATCAATGTATGTACTCTGGGAGAGTCCAAGCAGCTTTCTAGATCTATCCCGGTAGATCTTTATTCCAAGAATAAAGGCTGCTTCTCCCAGATCTTTCATGGAGAATTTTAATGAAAGCCAAGCTTTCACCGACGTTAGCATGGGAATGTCATTGCCTATAAGCAATACGTCGTCGACATAAAGGACAATAAAAGTAAGTGCTCTCCCACTAACCTTCTTGTATACACAAGGGTCATCTGCGTTTTGCACGAAATCATATTCTTTTATGATCTCATCAAAACGCTGATTCCATGACCGTGATGCTTGCTTCAATCCATAAATGGATCGATTTAACTTACAAACCTTGTTTGCAAGTCAAGGTACGATAAAACCGTCAGGCTGTTGCATATAAACATCCTCCAAAAGGTTTCCGTTAAGGAAAGCGGTTTTAACGTCCATCTGCCATATCTCGTAATCGAAATATGCAGCTATTGCAAGCATTATCCGAATGGATTTAATCATGGCAACGGGTGAGAAGGTTTCGTCATAATCAATACCATATTGTTGACGATACCCCTTCGCTACAAGCCTAGCTTTGTACGTTTGTACGTTGCCATCCATGTCGGTCTTCTTCTTGAAGATCCATCTGCATCCAATAGGCTTTACGCCTTCTGGTGCATCAACCAGTGTCCAAACTTGGTTGGCGTACATGGAATCCATCTCGGACTTCATGGCTTCTTGCCATAAAGCGGAATCGATATTTTGTATCGCTTCCTCATACGTAGCCGGCTCATATCCTCAATAATATTAATATCTACATGAGGTGAGATCAGGAACCCATACCTCTCAGGTACTGTTCTGACTCTCTCCGACCTACGCGGTCCTTGTGTATGTGAAGTTTGTGGTACAGACTCATCCCGGACGGTCTGTTCTTGTTCCGTCGTTGATTCATTGCCAGGAACAGTATCACTACTCCCACTTACCACTGCATTTATAAAATCCTTCTCAAGGAAAAATGCTTGTAGAGCAACAAATACTTTGTTCTCTTGTGGGTGATAGAAGTAATATCCTTTTTTCCCTAGGATATCCTACGAAATGGCATTTATCAGATTTGGGTTCAAGTTTGGTACCTTCCAAACGTTTAACATATGCCCAGCATCCCCAAATCTTCAGGAAAGAGAAACCTGGTTTCCTTCCTGTCCATATCTCATATGGAGTCTGTTCAACAGACTTCGACGGTACCTTATTTAAAATAAGTATAGCACTGTTTAATGCGTATCCCCATAAGGATATTGGTAGCTCAGTGCGACTCATCATTGACCTCACCATGTCTAACAAGGTGCGGTTTTCTCCGTTCGGACACACCGTTTAATTGCGGTGTTCCAGGAGTCCACTGTGAAAGAATACCATATTCTTTCAAGTAATCTTGAAACTCATAACTTAAGTATTCGCCACCACGGTCTGACCGTAATGTCTTAATACTCTTCCCTGTTTGTTTCTCCCACTTCGTGTCGAAACTCTTTGAATTTCTCAAATTTTCGACTTGTGTCTCAAAAGATACACATAACCGTAACGAGATGCATCATCTGTGAAGGTTACGAAGTAGTGAAATCCACCTCTAGCCTGGCTAGACATGGGCCCGCATACGTCAGTATGAACGAGAGCCAACAATTCTGTGGCACGTTCACCTTTACCGCTAAAAGGTGATTTAGGCATTTTTCCCAAAGACAAGATTCACAGACGTCATATGAATTGGGATCAAATTCGTCCAAGTACCCACTCTTCGAAAGTGTGGATATGCGAGTCTTGTTGATGTGTCCTAGACGACAATGCCACATATAAGCTTCATCTTTTAGATTACTCCTTTTGAGCCTTTTGTTTGTCATTTTAGGAGATTCATTTATATTCAAAATATAAAGACCGT